>JAAAKL020007576.1:0-16745 GCA_010016065.2 Carybdea cf. marsupialis auct. non (Linnaeus, 1758) | reverse complement strand
ATAGCTAGAATTCAGTCTCAACACTCTGTTCTGCACTGATGAGCCCACAAAGGGTGAAACAGTTCTGTCTGCAGATTGAGTAGCCTTACATGTATATGTACTGAGTACTCTTCTATGAATACTGTAAAAAGTATTGCATATTTACCAACATTGAGTATGACTATCATTCATAAAATACTTTTGCAGTTGGCTATATTCATGTTCATGATATAACAACTGAAACATATCAATATTTTAAATCAAATAGCAGTTATAATTAATAAACCATACAACAATTATGCAATTTAAAAGTGTTCACCCAATTCCACTTGAAGGTTCTTCCTTCCCCAAATGACTTGATATTCATTGTCAATGAACCTCAATTATTTTATTCTCAAACAGATTATTCCATTTTACAAATTACATATACGTCAATCTGGAGCTTTCAGCACAAATAACATCCATCAAACATCAGTAATCTTAAATACTGATAAAGAAATGTATTTTTACCATTACATACACACAAACTAAGCTCTTTTCTACATACTATTAAAACACAGTATAAATTTCTCAGGTAGAAAGTATCGGTCTATAACAATGTGAACAGGTTGTTCAATTCAAATTGGTTTGTCATTCAATTTACGAATGAGGTGCATAGATGCTCTGCTTCTGCCACATCTTCAGTCATCTGGATGCCATAACAAAGTATTAAACAAGATGTCATTGAAATGATACCATGACAGTCGGTGTCATTTCTCAAATGTTCAATTTGTTTTTTCATATAAAGATTACAACCACAGACACTTAGACACAGCTAACTTCTGCCTACTAGAATTCAAAAAACCACAATGTTTCACATGTCATAAACCACCTGCACCTGGTCAGTCAGTACTTTCACATTTAAAGTCTTTCCTTCTATTTCATGTCACTCTCAAAGCCCAGTGATGTTTGCAAGCAGAAATGCAGTATAAATCAGTACCTCTTGCCTGTATAGTATTAGTACTACTTCAAGATGAAATAGAATTTGGCAAAGTAGTTGTAGTCAGAACTGAAATGTGGGCCGGGGAGTTTTCTGGATAAAGTTGGCAAACATAACTTTCCAAGAAAAGCACTATAAGTCAATGATAAATGCTGCCATCAACAGTACATACAATTCTATACTCAAAACTTCATTTTTGCTTTTTTACGCCCTAATATCATACCAATATGAGCTTCAACTTTTGCAGCTAGCAGAGATAAGAATATGTTCTGATTAGAGTGAATTTCACTGTGAGAGAAATATGGTTTCTGGCCGTCACTTCCAACAAATCATGAGTAATAATTTTAGCATGGCATGAACAACACCTCTGCTGATTTCAGAGGATACTTCAGTATACTACAAAACTATGGTGAATTCCGACGATTTTGTAGTCTGAGGAGTGTCAGACGAAAAAAGCTTTTCAGTACTGAAATGTTTTTGCTATTTCATGCAGTTTTATTGTGCCAACAAACTTTTTGAACAGCTTGTTCTCCGATGCAAATGTTGTTTCTATGTAACATGGAAACAGAAACCTGGCATACACTAGACAATTACATTTTCCTATAAAGTACAAAAAATCTCTGCAGTAAAATGTAGAGTAAAACAACAAATGAGTAAAACAACATGTATCATAAAGACTAAATGCTCCTTCTTGCCTGTTTTATAATCTGCCCTACCTGTTCATCAGGAGACTTGAAAATTGGGATTTACAGACATGGAAAACAAAGAAACATATCTGTAGCTACAATCAGAAACAAACAAAATAACCACAAACAGATAGAATTCCTCAGTGTCCATTACTTTAAAACCTACTAGATAATTAAGGGGACAAGGACTCCTACCTATCATGTAAGGGTACCTGTCCACAAATATGAAAATTCATAGGTACCTCTAGGAAGACACATAAAGTTGAGATAAAATCCAATGTCAACTTTGTTAAGTCAAATGTATAGCAAGAATGTATGTTGAAAGTTGTCTGCAGAGTGTAGGTGTATACTTAGGGAAAAGATATGGTAGTTTTAATAAAACTAACCAAGAATGTCACCAGTCATCACCAGCATAAAATAAACAACCACCATGCATCTTATCAAAAATAATAATATGTTATTCCATATAGTGGGCATAATGTCTTTCCACCTGACAGGTACAAAACTTTCTCAGAGGATCAATGAATATGACAAGTGAACCACAAGGTACCTGTAGATGTCTAGACCAAATTTTTCCACTGTTGAATAGGGTTTAAAATGGCATGATGTTTGGATTTATCTGTTTTGATATAACATATGAATGCTTAGAATACCTCATCATTTATTGATGTTCCCTTTTCAGAGAGACGGGCAGCGGACACAACAAATGCTACTGAATTGGATGCTTAGCCATATGGTACTGTAACAACAATGGCTAGTGTTGACAGCAAACAATCTTCAGTGATACAGTTAATTGTTCCCAGCTTGGTGAAATCTTAAGAATTAAATTATATTCATATTTTAATAAACAGAGAAGAAATTTAAAGTACAATATTTAGAATCAAGCTTCAATGGAATTATCAAGCTTCATTGAATCTTATAACAGGTTTACATTTGCAACTTGGATGTCAGTGGTACACAGTGTAAAAAGCAGAAATATCAAACTCCTAATCAATTTTACTTTTACTATATTTACTACGTTCTTGAATAAAATCTTCAAGCATTCATCATGATATTAACTCATGTGTAAAAAAACTACTTCACGAAGTGGAAAATATAATTCATTAGAAGAAAGATCTGAGGGAAACAGTAGGTAAAAAAGCGGTACACTGAATCACGGTGTTAAACCATTTCAAGTATTGAGGGAGAGCAGGTTGAGGAAGTCAGCTGGTGAAATGCTCAACAGAGAGGGAAGAGCAGACCAGAGTTTTATAGCTGAGAGTAAAAGGAAAGAGATAGTGGCACTACTTATCAACAAGATTATACCTCGGTGAGTAGGGGCTCAGTAGAACAGGCATGTTTTAGACCTTTGCCATCATATGACAGTGAGACCTGGGCACTGTGGGAGGATCTGATGGGCATCCTGAGATCTTGTGATAGAAGAATGCTGCAGTATATGGCTGGCATCACTTAGGGAGAGAGATGGACATGGTAGTGAGGAGGTTGCAAGGCATTGTGTGGTGAAGGAGCTGGGTAGAGTCTTGCATGAGAGAAGGTTTCATTGGTTTGGGCAGTTGAGATATTAGGAGGTGTCACATACATGTTAGGTACTAGGTTCTATTTTTTGTCATACCAACTTGGCTCTCGACTCTAATCATGCCCCCTAGTATTTCCTTTATTATACAACCTCAATTCAATACAGAGTTATGGTGTTATGTGACCTTCATGAAACATGGCAGCATCCCTACTGAATACTTGATAGTGGCGCTGTGGGAAGAATGCAAGATTTTAAAGTGCCATGTTTTAAACCACTAGGAAAACCTACAATACTTGGAGGAGGGATATGAAAGAAGATTTGAGGAAATATGGCATCTGAAGAGAAATCAATCATCACTGGTCTCACCTTATAAAACGTGAAACGAGAAGTGTAAACTTATAAATAAGCTGCTATATATGAAAGTGTGAAGTTAGCATACAACTTTGATAGAACCATTACTTGTTATTAATGCCAACTCATGGCTAATTTTATACATAAAATTGAGAGCAATAAATTGGAGATTCGGTGCATATTTTATCTGGGCCTATAAAGCACAGAACAGGTCATAGATAATGAGGAAAATTCATAGATATATATACATACACCTTTATGACTTCTAATGTCTGCAATGTACTGTGAAACAGACAGCGCCCAAATTTTTTTTCTTCATGATATCTAACAAGTTTGGGGTAGAAGGGGAACTTCAGTTACAGATAATTTATTGGAATACTAGTATCTGGGTATAATCACTTTGATAGCAAAATGGGGGATCAAGTAAATTGTCTTAGTTATAAAATGACTGATACAGTTGTGTTGAGGGATTTGACATGACAACAAGCCTTTAAGATCAAAATACAGATTGGAGTTACATGACACTTCTGTGGCTTTGACAGCTTTTAACCTTTGAATTTGATCAGCATGGAAATAAACTTTCTCTTAGCTTGCCATGTGAATGAAAAAATCATAACTGACAAATAACTGAATACAGTTTGAAAGATACATGCAAAGGGCACCTAGGAGCTCAGGAGCACCTCCACAACATAGTACCTAAAAGACCCTGTAATGAATTCACAAATCACATTAAAACTCCTGTGAGAAGGTCTGTATAACAGCCAATTATAGAAAAAATTGGTAAGCTCTGCTAACTAGACATGAGTCTTGATCATCACTGTAATAATTCTCATGTCTCTCAAACTGGTTAGATGACTAAAAGATGAGGATCACAGTCTTTGGGTTCTCAATGTCTACATGACTCCACAAGTTTCTATCAGAGTTTTTTCAACTTGACGAGTGAATTGTGGCTAGGTTAATCTAACTTGTATACTTCATTAAGGTGAGCACCAATGGTGAATATTCTGGCTTAAAAGTCTTATTTCTCTCATGCTGTAACAAAGGACCATTATATTTCTTTTCTTCAGAAGCTTATTTCTTCCCTGTTTTTGAAAAATCCTTATTTCTTTCCCCATGGGGGGGGGGGGCACTGTTGATACCCCCACTACACCCGATGCATGATAGTGCAGTTCTACTATTTAACATCTACACTCCTTAACTGATATCATTTCATTATCTTTGAAAAAAACTCTCACAAAAATTAACCTAAACTATTTCAGTCAAGTCAAAGTGGCTGTGTACTCAACCTTACAGCAATAAATAAGAGCTAGATATTCTGAAAGTCTTAAAAAAATTCTAAGTTCTTTACTAATCCCTCATATTTGATAATCAACTTATCTTCTTGTACATAGATTTCTTCCTCAACTGAGTAATGTTAACATTGTACCCTATTAAATACTAGGTTATCCATGAGCAGTTGACTACTTATTTTCTGATAGTCAAATAATTGATGGCAATCTACTAGTTGGTGACCAGCAACTAGTCATTGAGCATCAACTAGTCATTCAGCATCAACTAGTCATTGACTGTCACGTTTATCACCTACAACTTGCATTGCATTGCAACTTGCATAAACCCACAACAAACCCCACAACATATACTGGCATTTCCTTGTATTACACATTATACAACTGCACATCATGTTGTCACATATACTTCATATAACATTTCAGAGTAAAATTAGAACTAGTTTTCTAAGCCACGGTCCACTCACATGAAGCAATACATAATTGGTGTAAAAGATCTTTTCTGATACACATTTTAATGCCCAATGCTACTATATGATGTATCTAGAAAACATTGCATAAGGGATTAAGCTTTGACATTGTATTATAATTGGGAGGGGTCATGAGGCAGTTCCCTATAAATCAGCCAAGCATATTTTTTTACTTGGCTTAACAATGAATACTTTCCGTAATTACTAAATACCCATTTGGCTTCTGTGAGGTACATTCCAGTCCAAGATAACTCAAGTGCAACAGCAGTAAATATTCCAAGAATCTTCCATCCACCTTGTCCTCCTCCTAGACACTACTTGATTTGTTTCTGTACATTAAGTTGTATTGTTTATTTCTCTACAGGTAATTGTGCTTAAGAAGGTCATGTTGCTGGATTCCATGTCTAATTTTTACCACCAATACCTACAACAATTAATCTTATCAATCATCCTATTTCTCTACCCACCATGCTAATCCAAATCGAAGCACTGATATGGCATTCTACAGTAATGCTCTGTAACCCCCTTTCTCCCAACAGCTTCCATCCTACATAAGAAATGTTACTTGTAAACCTCTTGAATGAGTGTCAAATGAAATGCTTATTTGCATGTTTTTATACTATTACAAGGGTTAAACCACAGATCTTGTCTGTAGAAATTACACGTTGATTGCATATAGTTATAGATTTTGGGAATCAGGCCCAAGAACAGGATCTTGAGTAACCTGGCAGATCTCTACAAACATGATATTGTGTATTGAAGAATTAACATTGGCACTTTTTGTGCATACAATTTCTGAGGCATGACGTTAGCATCTCCATCTGAAAGCTGGATAGTCCTGGCTAGGGGAAAATGGCACAATTTGTGTTTCAAATTGTTGAAATCCTGATTATCCCAGTTAAGTGCAGGGGAAGCCATACTGCTGTACAGGGTCAAGGAGCAGCCTATGACAAACAGAACGAAGGTAGTTTTAACAAACTATGACCACTGGATGCTCATTATTAGGCAAGAATAACCTGGCAGGATTAGGATAGGATTAGAAGCAACGGGGTAGCTAGCAAATATGGAATTAAGCATTTGGAATTCGTGGCTATGGTACAGTGGACAAATGCGGAGGCAAGTGCAAGATGAGCCAATACAGTTCTTTCCAGTTAGAAAAGTCCTTATGTTTTTACTTTGTTTGATAGAGAGGTTAAATACGGAAGGTAGGGTTGATTTTCTCACAGTCAATCCCTTACAGAAAATCAGTGAGTCCTATGCTGATTCACATAACTGTACGAGTTTTGACTTCGGATATCCTGAGTACAAAGCTCCACATAGTTTTAAAAATTTACCACATTCGTCAACAGTAAATGAGAAGAAGTCAACTGTGTCAACCATGGTGGCTGTTTATCTGAACTTTCAGTCCTACGATCGACACTTCAGATGGCGCACTGTTCCGAGGCTCCAGCCATGGCCAAAAGTCAAAAATCTGAAAGATTCGTATTAGCAAGACCATGAATCTGCATGTCAATGGAAGATGACCACCAGGCAGACTGAAGAAGAATTGAAAGAAAACAATTGCAGTGGGCATGAGACATGTTAGTGCCAGGGAAGAAGATGCTATGGATTGAGAGCTGTCCAAACCATATAATGGAACAGATGGTATTAGAAAGAGACAGTAAAGGAAGTGAGAAGTCTGAATTACTAAATGGTGTTTATCGTGTCTTATTCTTAGGGATGCCACTCCCTTACATAATTTCTCTCACACCTCAATTATGTGCTTATCATTAAGATATAACACACTTAAAAGCAACCTCAACTTGGCAGGCCACAACATTACAAAAACATCCCCTCTGAAGTGCCAGAAAGACATGATGAAAAGCCATTCAAGGTGTTATGTTAAGGTTACAAATGGGCCTTGTCCAGCCACAACTACTGACAAATACTTCTCACAAATGCCAGCTTCTCCAATGGCAGCTTCCTATGTAGTCTGAAAAATTTATGTCTCAAAGGATCTCAAAGGATGCTCTTTTCAGCAGGGCAATAATATGACCCCTCTGATACAGAGGATTATTTAAACAAGGAGCTCTTGACCACAATTGGCAGTGGTCTACTACCCACTTGGAAGAAGGAGCTTCAATTGTCAGCCAGCTGGGCTCTATTATGAAAGAAACATTTGAAAAAAGTGGATAACGATTTGTGAGAGGTAAACACTCCTTATGACACCAATGCTGTGCTTGCAACACTGGTCAATCCTGAAACCTGCTCAAAGATTAACAGAAATTCCTGGCAAAGTGACACAGAGCATCGTCCTTAGACGAGTGTTTGCTACAGGTTTCAGTAGCAATAACTGCAAGTGTTGGCTGCCTCTTATCAGCAATGGGGAGTGAAATATAGATAGAGTATAGGCACACTGTTTTCTCTAAAGCAGACTCACCTGCATTTAAGCCTTGGAAACTTCTCTTTTGTGATGATTGATCTACGATCATGCAAAAATTAAGGGGACTAATAGAAGCTTCTCCATGCCTATCAACCCCTGTGTTGGCCAGGGGGGTGATGGATTTAAAACCAGATTCTCCAATACAAATACTCAGAAGGGGTATTATCAAGGGACATCTTAACTCTAATTTTAACCACAATTGCACCAGGCCAAAGGAAGAGATTTATGAAACATTGAAATTTGCAAATGAAAATACAAGGCATTTGAGGAAGTGATAACTTATTCTGTGATTGGCACTTCAAAAGCCGGCAGAGTCAACCTGATGAAGATGGATTTACCATATCTCACTTTCATCCCATTCCAAAAGCACAATCATGATACTTTTCTGGCTAAGTGTCTAAGGTGTCTAAGGGGCATTATTACTAGTCTACGATGGAAATATCATTATCTTTCAGAAAGTGACTGTTACCTGCGAGCAACCACAAACCTTATGAATTCATTTCTAATGACTTTACAATTTCCAAGATTGATGAAACTGAGATTAAGTTTGAAATGTCGCACAGTACACCATGTCTATCTTAAAATGGACATGATCAGCTTCATATATAACATAGTGGTGCACCTAAATGTTGCATGGCTTCAGTGGATCTGAAAGATGTGTGATGATGCATCTACACCAGCAGAAATAAATGAAGTTTTATTGATATACCACAAACGCTAATATGTCATGAACCACATCTGCTTGAGCTTCATGACACGGATACTCTTGTTTATGCATATCTTGACCAAATGTATTCAAAGTATATCTTTTTATGATAATTATAGATGTACTGTTGTCAGTACTATTATCCCGTTAGTTGGTCTTGGGTTTGTTGTTCATATCACAAATAAAAGTTGACAACTAAGCAACAAGCTACATTTTTTGTTTTTAACTCATAAATTATGACAGTTGCAAGAAAACAAATTTATACCAAATGAGATTTCCTTTTACCCTTACGAATTTATGATCTGCCTTTTATTAGATCTTAATAAAGAAAAATTTCTAATGGCTCTTAAGATTAATGTTTTGGTCTTGACTACTTCAAGTATCTTAGTTCCACATGCCACCAAACATCGTACAAAGTCACTTTGTCATGCATCAAGTAGTCTACTGATATATTGGAAACTGTACCAACAATGATAAGATCAAATCACTGTGCGCCTGTCAAGGAATAATGTCTATATCTTTGTATCTACAGAATTAAAATGAAACCTGAAAGATTGTTGTGGCAGTGATCTGATGGGAAAGGAAGATGGGGTGGGGTCTATTATACACCATGAGGAATTTTCAGACAAAACATAGGCAACCAACTAATGTTTCTTGGATAGGTGGGGCCAAATAAAGTTTCAAAGTACTAAACTGAATCTGAGAGGAGAAATATTTCTATTAGTCTTGTGCTGTTCCAAAACTTATGTATCACTTCAAAGTCTCCCTTCTTGATAACATGCATGTAGATATTAGCAGAAATGGTTGTTCAGTCTTTGACAAACCTTAAAAGCAAGGAATGTGTCAGAATTTTCCCAATTTAAAAAGTACAGAGAGCAATTTACTTGACTGTTCCTACTCAAATAGCTTCAGCAGAAATTGTTGGTCATACAATAGGGGTCACAACAACTAAGCATTACAAGTAATGCACCTATCATTGAATAAGTACCCCCATAAATTAAGAATATTATTCTAAAAATCACCAAAATTAAGATAATTCATAGCCATATAATAGCTCCCACCTTCTATAAATATTTGCTGAGCTAAGTCTATACCTGGATCGGGATGACCACTCTTTTAGAAAAATTGATTTTGAAGAGAATTCCATGATTTGAGACAAAATTCCAGGATGAGCTAACACATATACATAATGATAATAATGGCAATTATAGAAATAAACATTTAGATTTACTGAACAATATTGAGTAAATGAGTAATAACTAAGGAACTCCATGAATCTTTCTGTTTCACACAATTTCTTTGATTTTCAGAGCTAAATCAAACTTCCTGTTGTGGCCATGTCATAAGGTCACTGTTTAACTATTTGGTTATCAAATTGTTATAATCTCCAGCTATGGCCATCAAAGTCATTCTACTTCAATTTATAAACAGTAGCTGACCTAGAATAAATATTTGGTTGAAAAGCGCAAAATATGTACTAACTAGTAAGGAAATCACCAAGAGGGCTATAAAATGAACGACAATACAAGAGAATACAAGAAAAGAAGCAAACTAGCAAAGAACGAAAAATAGCTGCATGTGTCATGCCTTGGGTGAAAAACTACCCAATACAAATTGCCAAAATCACTCCCTACGACAACTACCTCTACACCTATTTTTAATAAGAACATTTGGAATTCTTCAAGGCTTAAAATGTTCTTAGATATTTGAAAAGTAAGTCTTAAAAAGTTCTTAAAATGTTCTTAATTCTGAATCATATGAAGCCTTCAAGTTCTCAATATTTTAGTTCCGAAAACCCTTTATCCTTAATTTTCTGACAAATGAACACAGGCAAGTACACTGTAAATGACTGGTGCAGGCTCTGCCAGAATATTAGTCTTTTCTGAATTTCAGACCCCAAAAGTGGATATGATCACCCCTGTCATGAAAGTCAATGACTTCCTCCCCTTGGGGAACAGCGAATGTTTTTGAAGCAATTATTTGATCATCCAAATAAATCGATTTTCCTGATGATTTTCAAACTGTTCGGATTTGGCTGTCCATACAAATATTTCAAAAAATGGAGTTATTGTTTACTGTGCAATATACATATATATCAATACCAGCTATGGAATGTTCTTAATATCAGACCAACTTAAGCATACTTAGTTCTTAAAATGTTCTTAACTTTTACCATTTTCAAGGATTGCGTTCTTATAAACTATGTTCTTATAAACAGATTAGGTGTATACAACATATCAATAAGCCTAACACTAACGTCTTCTATGAACCCACTATGACCTGGTTCTGCAAAACATTGGAAGAAGTCTGAGGCACACTAACTCCTCTCTAAAACTTTCTCCTGAATGCCTGGTAATTATTACATCTCTGAGTAAACCAAGTTGTTGAACTACCGATATATTGTTTACTACAGATTTTGCATTGTAGAAAATAAACTACAGTGCATGAATCACGTTCTAAACTATGGTTTGTCCTATATTAACACCACAAGTTACTACCACCAAAACTATCACCCTCCACTACAAAACTACAAACCTTGCATATAGTTTTCCCACACTTAGAGATGCTGCTTGCTCTAAGAACCTCCCCCCTTAAATCATAGTTAGGTACAGGTACATATAGATTTAGAGTGAGGTAGATTTGAAAGGAATGACATGTGCATCTATTTTTCGTTCGGTGCTAGTTTGCTTCTTTTCTTGCATTTTCTTGTATTGTCTTTCATTTTATAGCCCTCTTGGTGATTTCCTTTTTAGTTAGTACATATTTTCTACTGATCAATTTTTCCTTTGTACATATGTTGATGTAGTATTTAACAATAGTAGCAAGCGTGCAAACTTAGTGCCTAATTTCATCCTGTGTTTAAATTGTTCGTAAGTGCTCAATTTTCATTATCCCCAAAGGTATATTTTACGTAACACCTATATCCTATCTACGTAGGATCCAATGTACTTGGAAAGGTATTCTGACAAAGACAGCATTGAAATGTTAACAAAAATACGTATTTACTGAGTTGTTTATATATAAGTACATAGGAAACAAATACAATCTTGACAACAATCTTTTCATTGAACCTCTAAATGTGCTGCTACTATACAGTACAATTAATTTTTCATAGCAATGTTTTCAAGGTGTCACTACATTGACACTTTTCAGAGTAACCAATATATTTTCAGGAACTGAATTTTTTAAAAAAGCTTGAGATTTTTGCAAGAATTTTTAAGCAAAATCCATACAAAGGATACAATTCTGTAGGTCTAAATACAATCAATTGTCATGTTATAACTAATAAAAATGATACTACCACTCTAAACACAACTTTGATAGCATCCAACACTTTTGAAGCAAAATTCTAGATATTCAAAAGAAAACAGGCCAACAAGGAAACTATAGTTAAACCAAATATACTGGTTTTGCCATGTTGTCTTTTATTCCTTGTTGGTGGCTTCCTCATCTTATCAAATTGACATTCTTTTCTAGAAATGGCTATTTCCCAGGAGTGTAACTTCTTTTCAGGCAATTTCCATGGCTGCCAAGAACGAAAATAAAATCGCAGGGGACGGTATTCCTGGAATTCTGATAGGACTAGCCATCCTGCTTTCCGTTACCGCCCATGTATTGTGTAAACGAATAACAAGAAATATTTTCATTGTGAACAATGAAGCCCTAACCCCTCCCCTTTAAAAGGGATGGTGTCCAAGGTTAAAGAATTCTTACATTCTTAGTCTTGTGCCCCTTGATGTGTAATGATCTCCATAATGTAATATGTTTTTTTCCGGCTTTATGTACCGTAATCAATGGTTTAGCAAATACTCGCATTCGCAGTCACCTGTATTATAATTTACTGGTACAGATAGTAAACGAAACGTTACATATATTTCTAATATGTTCTCTCAACAATTTTACTGCATATTGATAAACTGACGTTAAGGCAAACGTGTAGCGCGTGTTAATGCCGTTGACGATCTCATCCATACAGGTATACAGATTATCATCGATGCTCTCCTATATCTACGTTCAACAACTACTTCATGTTAGTGCTTTCCTGGGACACCTTTCACCTGTTGTAAATCCAATTTTAACAACTATTCTTAGGTAGAACTTAGGTTTGACTTCGTACATCACAGTGCACCACAAACGAAATATTTTCAGTATCATAGGAATATCCTTGATTCAAAAAGCAATATGTAAACGAAGGTGCTCTAACATCAAGGACTTAGCTATGCAGGATGGGCACCTCTTAAAGACGTAAGCGACCACAATTCGCTCATTATAGCTACCCTGAGAGATACTACTGTCGTAGCTTAGGTCTACCGATTCCTTTTCACATCATCAAAGGGTAACCCTAATTTTAGTAATGGAGCTATAATTGTGTGTCGATGTTGCGAAATAGCAATCGAGGCTCTTCCGCCTGAGTAATCAACAGCTGAAGGAAAATTTCTAGTAATGTTATCAAGCTGATCGTAAACAAGGAAGTGTTATAAATAACATCGTCCAGTGGAGACCGAAATATCTAAGTGTAAGGACGTTATTGCACTACTGTCCTCTAGATAGTAGAATTTAGTGTTATTTAATTGCCAGTGGATGGATACCATAATTCAGGATATTTCGACAATAAAGAAGGTAATGTTGTAATCAAACTTGCCTTGTCGTGATATAGCATAATTTGATGCAAATTGGGATCGACCAGGGCAAAAGGAGGCCAGTTCGTTATTAGTTTTAGGCTGTCTGACTGCTGCTCGCCGATTTTGATGGTTTTTGTTGCCATTTGAAGGACACTTTTTGTCAAGCTTATTGAGGATGCTTGAACAGTGGTTTTGAAATCAAACTAGTTGTAGCGTGATAAAGTATCAGTCCTAAACAATAAAGATTGGGATCGATCGGGGCCAAAAGGGGCTAGCTACGCGAATCCTCAGTAGTCTGCTGCTGCAAAAGCTTAAGACATGATATTTTGGAAATGGGATTTCAAAAAATCAAGTACAACGCATAGTGTATGATGCAATACAACTTAGGATATTCTATTGAAATAAATAGGGACTATCTGACGTAGGCCTATAAATAATATTGTACAGTGAATTTTGGGACAATATGCCAGGACAAAAAGAAGCAATAACTACTCAATATAGTTCAAATTTTTGACTTACAATACCTTAAAGGGTCTAAAGATTGAATACAACAAGAAATTTCCCTCTTGTAGTTTTACAGTAACCAAAATCGTGTGGTAACAAATAGGAATAAAATGTTTATCTGTCATCTTGATGATGATGGTCACTAGCGGGAGCTTTGCTGGCTACTAATTCTACACAGCTTTACTTCATCTGGTCGGGTAAGCTACAAGGGAGCTGTCCTTTTGACGATAACTGCTAAATAAATGGATCGTAACAACTACAGATCCTGGCAAATGGCTGTCTTCCCTCCGCCTCCCTCAGCTACTCAAGAATACATTTCAAACTCCATACCTGCCTTCCTAGCTTCTTCTGCATGTATTCGCGTACAAACTCGTATTCCAAATGTTACTGTTTCTCACATGTATTCCCCAAAGAGTACAAATGTCCACAGAACAGTAGTTATTAAAACAATTTCAAAGCCTCTTGCACTGGATCAGATATTGTGCTCTAGTAGAAGCTTGTCAGGTTCGCTCTTGAAATGCAACACTTAGCGTTCGTTTGAGCGTTCTGAAAGCTTAATGAGGTGAAGCACTAAAGACATACGGCATTTGGGATTCGTTTGTGCTTAGCCCTGCATCTTGAGCCTTATTTTTCATTACTAAACAAGTTGTGATTCATCCAACATATCACAACCACCATGGCCATGGCGGGAATTCACACGCTTCTGTTGAACACAGTCAGAGAGCTGGTCGTCCAAAAGTACAGGCTCGATGTTGAATATTTTGGAGGCAAACCTATTGTTACCGCAGAGGAAACACCGACTTAAAATCGCATAACATTCGCCCCGGACTCCCAATCGTGCCATCTAAAGCTGACAGACTTGGACATTGCGTGATCTTCAATCGAAGTGTAAGCTTTAAATATCTAAAAGCCTTATCTTGAATAGGCTCGTTCTCACTACTTTTTAGCAAGAAACTCAAGTCGGGTGCCGTTCCACCAAAATGCTGAAAATTAGCTTCTGCTGACTCAATGGGATGTGTGCGAAAGATTGCCATCAGCACACTTCACACTGATCAGGTCCTTCCTTGAGAGGCCAAATTTAAAAATAGAATAAGAGACCTCTATAGCCAAAAAAGCGATAATTAGATCTTCGGCAAAAAATGGGAGGGCCGTGGCCTCACGATCCCCGGTTGCTTGGGCCTTGCTGATGAACAATATGGATCCAGAAAACCCATTTATGAACAGCAAGCTATTGAGCAGTGAAGTTACAGCCACCAAAGTACTCTTGCTTGGTACATTGATGCAATTGAAACTACTTCCATACTGTAACTGTACTTTTTCTTAGTATCCCTGAACAGAGAAGCTGAATTGAAAAGAAATAATCGAGCAAAATTATGCTATGATAAAAATTTAGGAAGCATTTGAAGTTCCAATAGTGCAAAACCATTTTTTCATTACACTTTCTATTATAAGAAAAGTCTGATACTATTATTCGATACACAGTAACTTTCCCCTCCTTATGGATAGTGGGTGTTAGAAAAGGAAGGTTTCTGGAATAAAATCACTTATTTCAATGCAAATCGAAATAATACGTCTTTTTGTTGATCACATTGCTCCCTCCCTTTTTTCTAGTCACGATAGGTAGGCCCTACTACCAAAGTTCGGGTGAAACACATCAAGATAGAGCTGCGAGAGAGGGTTCTAGTACGGAAAAGACGGGTTACCTCTTTTTGGTATACTTGTGTTTCTTTGCTACGAAGGCAACACATTTTCAATTATGACCATGGAAAAGACGTTGGCCTCCATCAAATTTCAGTAGCGATACTTCGTCAAATACTGGTCAAACTGCCATCGTCAACTGTTAAGATATTAGACCAATCAGTGCACGCGACGTGGCGCATGTACACAAACTGTACACAAACTGAACCTTCTCAGCATTGAGCATCGTCAATATCAATTAGACGTCCAGTTTGTTTAGACCTTTTTGTCAAATTCACCATATACAGTGAAAAATGTTCTCATGAAATTTTTTACAGGATTCTGCAAGAAACTCATATACGACAAATGCTCACACAACAAGTAAACATACTACAAATGCTCACACAACAAGTAAACATACTACAAATGCTCACACGACAAATGCTCACACTACAAATGCTCACACGACAAATGCTCACACTACAAATGCTCACACCACAAATGCTCACACCACAAATGCTCACACCACAAATGCTCACACGACAAATGTTCACACGACAAATGTTCACACGACAAATGCTCACACGACAAATGCTCACACGACAAATGTTCACACGACAAATGCTTACACGACAAATGCTCACACAACAGAAGCTCGCCCGACAGATGCTTACACAGCCAATTCTTGATCGATAAGTGATCATAATGATATCGACAAAGGCATGCTCGTCTATGGCATTTCAGTTTCTGAGATGTCTTGGGAAAAACTTGCCGAAGTATCACTCTTACGGCACTGTATCTGCGTGGAAGGGCATATGGTCACAGAAGGATCCAGTTTTAAAGTTGGGCACTGTATAACCTTAACTGACTTAGTAATGTACTACAGAGAACACATTCCCCTTGCAATAGGAGAGAGATTAGTATCCCGTTAATGCTGAAAATAAGAACTTCACGTATTTCACTTTGTTTGCCCATTAATATCCCTTCCTTAATTATGACATTATAAACAGTTGGCAAGAACATTGTGAGACAACTGTTTATATTCAGCCCAAAACGTAACTGGATTTGTTCGGCAAAGGATAACATCTTTCAATTATGAGAATTTGTAGTTTTTCTTGTTAAGTCTGTGATCATTTGTCTTGTGAGCAATTCTATTGTGGAAACTTGTCATTTTAGGACCTGCCTATTATTTTATTTTTATATTATATATTTCATTTCATTTTATGTCTATTTATATTTTTATACCTTGAGTTATTGTAGCTTTTTTTATCTTAAGAAGTGACAAAATTGATTCCTTTCTTCCCTTCAAAACCTTAAGCAAAATTGCATGTATAAGTATTGCAACATAATTCATATGAACAATAGGATTTTTTAGTGCTAGACTCATAAATTCAAGCATTTCCGCTCTGCTGCAATTTTGGGGAGTTTTGCAGTTGATATCCCTCCTCCTCCCCCCCCCCCCCCCCCCCCCCCCCCCCCCCCCCCCCCCCCCCACCCCCCCTTCCCCCCCCCCCTCTCCCCCCGCCGCTCCCCCCCCCCCCCCCCCC
>JAAAKL020007575.1:0-16747 GCA_010016065.2 Carybdea cf. marsupialis auct. non (Linnaeus, 1758) | reverse complement strand
CCTAAAAAAGCACTTCATGTTTATTGAGTTTTATATATATATATAGATAGATAGATAGATAGATAGATAGATAGAAAGACATACAATACATGCAGTCTTGTGGTGTACCTCAACCTGCAGAAAAAGTTTATTGTCTCATCAAGGTAATTCACAAATAGCCTTTTGATAATATCTGAGGAAGTCTTATGAAGCAACAATCTGACTAGATGCAATTACCGTAAACTAACCATACTGCAGCCTCAACCTGAGTAGGTTTTCCAACCTCAATGTCATGTTAGCTGAGTTTGCGGATAATGTGAACATGTTTTTCCCTTATTATCAAAGCTATGTTTAAGGTAACAAATGCTTTGCAACGGACACTCATATTTACTTCTCACACGTTGTACTTCAATGACGCAATAGAAATCTGTCAGTCACAGTTTGTAAATACGTTAACGAGAAGGAGATGGTTGAGCCATCACAAAAAATCCAGGTGAAAAATGACAATTTCAAGTTTTTAAATTAAGCAATTTTCTTCGAGCAACAAACACTCATGGGGTCAATGAGAGAAGACAAGGTGTCCTATTTTTTGATCCAGGTAGCAAGATACACTAAGCCAACCTTCATCTTATACTTACACCCTTCCTATACTTACACCCTTACATATTTTCGTAAAACAAACATGAGCGTGGCAGGGTTTCAAGTTTAAATGCATTCTCATTTAAAAACTAAGTAGCAGTATAATTTCAAAAAGTTCAATTTACGAATGTGTCCCAGCTAAGAGATGATAAAATGTTATTGCATATTCAGATGGAATATCTTTTTCCTGAAAGAATTAACAACCCCTCTTTAAAATATGATATTCCAAGCCACACAATTTTAGAATTTAAACGTACTCTTTATGTTAAATTTTTGAAAAATGCCCACCAATGTTAGGGGGTGCAGTTTGAGATGATAGCGAACTACTGCTTTGATGAATTATTTTCATTTAAGATACACATTGGAGCTAAAACCTGCTCACGTTTTTTTCTTCTTCTTCTTCTTCTTCTTCTTCTTCTTCTTCTTCTTCTCGGCTTTACCCATTTCTATATCGGTCGCTGTTATGGATGAGCTGTTTCCATCTATTTCTATTTTACACTTCGGCTTCATCTAAACCCTTCAACTACATTCTTCTCTCACTGAATCTCTCCATCTCTTTCTTGGTCTTCCCCTCCTCCTTCTATCTTGGACTTCCTGGATCTCCAATGTATATCTTCCTAGATGGTTCGCATCCCTCCGTAGCAAATGGCCATACCATCTAAATCGCCCTTCCTGTATCTTCTTTGATGCTTCAACCACCTTTACCGACCCTCTTATATATTCATTCCTAATCCTATCCTCTCTTGTTACTCCAGACATCCATCTCAGCATTCTCATTTCTGTTCCATCGATCTTCTTTGCTTCTGTCTTCCTCAAGCTTGCGGTGTTCGTCCCGTATAACATAGCTGGCCTTACGACTGTTCTGTGAAACTTTCCCTTCAGTTTCAAAGGTACTTTTCTATCACACTCCAGATGCAGCCCTCCAGTTATTCCACCCTGCCTAAATCCGAAGTTTAATTTCATATTCCATATTTCCATTACCCTCTACTATGTACCTAAGTATTTGAACTTATTTACACTGTTCAGCTCTTCTCCTTCCATACGAATACTTCCTAAAACTCCCACATCGATGTTGGCGCTGCTTATATTCTGTCTTTGATCTGCTTATCCTCATTCCTCTTTCATCGAGTGCAGCTCTCCACCTCTCCAGCTTTTCCTCTAGATCTTCCCTATTCTCTGCACATAAAGCAATGTCATCTGCATATAAAATGAACCACGGCACTGGCTCTCTAACTTCTCTTGTAGTGACATCCATAACAATATTGAAGAGAAAGGGACTAAGAGCAGATCCCTGATGCAAGCCCACCTCAACTACAAAACCCCCAATCTCCCCAACACTGCTTCTAACTTTGGTAAACACCTTCCTTTACATCTCCTGGATAATTCTGACATACATTTGAGGTACCATCTTCCCTCTTAGACACCTCCAAACTTTTTTGTCTTGGGACTCTTCAAGGTCTATGAAGACCAAATGCAAGTCTCTCTGTTTTTCTCTATACTTCTCTATTAACTGCCACAGGCAAAATATCCCATCTGTTATCCCACTTCCTTCCATAAATCCATAGCTGTTCCCTTCCTATTGTCACATCATCTCTTAGCCCACGAACTATCATTCTCTCCAATATCTTTAAGGTATGGGACATCAGCTTGATATCTCTATAATTACTGCAGTTTTGTACATCGCCTCTAATTTTAAAAATGGGTACCAATATGCTTCCTCTCCATTCTTCCGGTATTCTTTCTTGGTCAAAGATTTTTGCCATCAGATCGTACAGTATGTCTACTCCTTCCTCTCCTAGAGCTCACGTTTGAGTGCACTAAGTTCTTGATCCACTCCATAAAACATTATCTGCACGAGACAAGGCACTACAAAGAGCTTGCAAATGATCCAGCAAATTGGGTGTTAATATAGGAGGAAAGTGGCAGCTGGCGGTCATCGAAACAGGGAGTGCAAATTTGTGACATGGGTAGTTGGGTATTGTGGATAGGTGTCCCTTGCTAATCTTTCGTATATATTTTTAAGATTAGTCTAAGAGAACCTTAAGTTGCACTTGCTTGAAAAATTGATATATTCATTTCTGATTAAGGTCGTATTTCTTCCTGCAAACAAGAATGAGTGAAGTACATTGAGATAAATACACACAAAAGTACTTTTGCTGTTGTTTGTATATAACTCCAGCAAAGATACAGCATTTATCACTTTCCCTATTAACACTACTTCCATAAAGGAAAAGGGTATTTCTACACGTGTCATTTTCACTGACTATCATTGGGTATTGGGTCTCGAACAAATGTCTCTACCTATTGCACTTCTTTGTCTTCGAAAAATTTTCATGAAAAATATTCTTATCACAACCCCACTGCCAATTAAGAGGCTCGCATCCGTAACAAGGAGATCAGTTTTCTCTAATGTAGGTACCTAAAGAGAGAAGGTTTCAGAGGACCTGGACTGGCATCTTAAACCAGTCATTCAAAATAGTTGTACCTACATAAGAGACTCGACCGATATTTTGAATAAGGTAGGGGAACTAGGACCGAGACTAGGACCATTATAGTAGGCTGTTTTGTTAAAATAAGAATTACATAAGTCGACCCAAGACTTGCGATATTTAATGATTCTTCAAAAATGAACCTTAAATATTCTCACATGATTCTTAAATTTCTCTTGAAAAAGAATAGTGTTTTATGGGACGGAGCAGAAGAATAATTGCTTAAAAGTTTAATTTTTTTTTCATTGTTCAATTTCACGATTCATTTATTTAGTCTTTTGTCCATTTTGATCTTTTCTTTAATCAATAACTCAAATTCATTCGGATCGCATCATTGTAGAACATTTGGCGGGTATTTTAACTTCTTGATTTCAAGCTCATGTTATCTTATTCACCCTCATTGAACAAAATGTGTTGATGTACTGTATATTTTCGTTCAACCATACATTCGAAAGTCGTACATTCGATTTCTGACCTAGCGTTCGAATGATTTAAACTTTCGAACTTTTGGGATAAAAGCATAAAAAACATCAACAAAAGAACGCCTAATATTTACCACGGTCATTTACCTTAGATTGTAAAGATTTTTGAATTTTTTGATTACGTATTATGAGCCTGAGGGCGATTCTTAAATATTCTTAAAATTGGACGAATTTGAGCCTCGTGATTCTTATAAAAATAATTCTTATAAAAAACAACAGTGTACGCAATTTTAGTTCCAACAGACGTAACAGCCTTATACCCCAGCATACCACATGGGGAGTGTCTCTAAGCTTTACAAGCTAGGCTGCATCAAACTGGTAATCTTACCATAGATGTGGCAATGATGCTAAAATCTAATAAGTTTCGGGAAAGTTTACCCTTGCTGTGACTGAATGTAGACATTGGTGTTGTAAAATCTCGAAGGTGAAAAATCGTGGGACCACGGGGAAACGAACCCACGGTCTCCGCATTGCGCAACACGTCGCTTTTCCACTAAGCTGCGGTCCCTTACCAACGAGAGAGAGAAATTTGGGATGTCTATTGTTTGGATATTGCGTCACTACACCCTCATACCTCCCCCTCCCTGCAAGCAAGTCACGGTGAGACGCTTCTGCATTTCGCCCATGGCTGCTTTTTCAGCTGAACCTACCTGTAGGTTATCACATTGAACCAGGCACGTAGCTCTGGGGGGGCACGGGGGCAGTGCCCCCTGTTGGAATTATCAAAGTCACTTTGCCCCCCGGCTGAAAATAAGAGCCCGGTACGGTATTACGAAAGTTTCAATTTTGCCCCCCCCCCCAGTGGAATACTTCGTTCTTGATAGTGCCCCCCCCCATTTCGGAAGACCCAGTTACGTGACTGCATTGAACTCTACACAAAAACCCTTTTCAGTTCCATGGGTCGTCACAGCTATATTTTGATTACGACTAAAATCTTACTTGTAATCAACCAACTTCATGAACACTGCCACATAAGATGTGAACTTGGGTCTTTGTAGTGCAGCCGCTGTTAATGAGATTTCGTGATGGAGTTGTTCGCTGCAAGAGCATGCCATGGAAAGCGCATGTGCGATCTTTCGTTTGCACATCTGAGGCAGGTCTCCTGATAATAGACCTTGACAAGAGGTTGAAGGGGAAGGCGTATAGTAGGGATAAATTTACAATGGATGCTGAAGAGAAGCAAACAGGTTATGACAGGCTTCGAGGAGAATTAACAAAAACCAGCCCGGATGATGTTGTTAAAAGTATTTACGATGAATGGGCTGAAAACTATGATAAGGTGAGACTTGATATTTGTACGTAAAGTACCGGTATAGAACTTACCATGGTGATCTTGTCTTGATTGCGCAACTCTTGAGCCCCAGTAAAGTTTTTCTGTTTAGGTACATGGTAACGGACTAAGTTAAACACCTTTTGGTCAACTTGTAGCTGAGTGGGTGCTACTAACAAGTTCACTTAGGGCAAGAGATACGGTTAGAGGTAGGGTAGGTTTAGGGTTAGGGATAGTGTTATCGTTAGGGCTGCGGGTTAGGGTTATTTCTACGGTTAGTGTTGGTAACACCCACACAACTACAAGTTCACGCAGTTATAAATTATGTATGTAGATTACTGTGTCGGCTGTAGTGAAACTCCGTCATCAGTTGTAGATTTACCGTACTTGTGACTCGCTGCTTGCGTACCTACTTGGCACTTACAGTCTTCCATCTATTTTACTGCAATTTACTCACGTTTGGTTATGTTCCCCAAGTGAGATTTGTCAATGTCTTCCTGTGTCATTTGCTGTTCTGTCTCGAAAGGGGGTTGCGTCTTGGTGTTTTTAGCGTTTCCTAGTTGCAGACCATAAGAAAATGTTACATTGGAAAATGAATAAGGTTGATGAAGCAGAGAGCAAGATGTTATTAATGCATGAAAAAACGGTGCTAGATTTATACCACACTCAAAAACTGCAATGTGACCGACTGTTCGTGCGGGGTTGGGAGAGGGGGTGGTGGTGGGCTTGCAACATTGACCTCTCTGCTTAAAGTTACTGCAGTACCTTGATTGTGCTGTCTCACTCCCCACACTCCACATATGTAGAGTAGATTTTCTCCTGCATTTCTTGCTACTTCATCTTCATACTGCCTCAAAAGATAACTCTTATTTAAGTACCTCAACTTTATCCTCTTTCATGTAACTTTCTTCCTCTTTAAGTCATTATTGGCCAGTATCTTTGCTCTGACCAGTCCATGCTAATTTAAGCAGGCCTGTCTGGGGATTGCACATTAGTCCACTGCTTTAACTCTTCCTATCTTCCTTTCAATAAAGAGATTGAGCTGAGTTTCTTCTTTTCCACTTTTGCACTAATATCTTAATTCTTAAAGTAGGTGTTGAGTATTTTAAAACTGTGGTTCTTACACATTTGGATTGGATTTTCTCTCCTGCTGCATATTTCTCCCTTCTTCATAGCCAATTTTATCAGTGCCAATATGAGCATTGACATCTTCACCAATCAGTAATCATTCACTAATCAAATTTATCTGACTCCCCCCCCCACACACACACACCTACTTTTCTTGTTGTGTCCAGCCAACTTGTGATGCATGTATGGTGCATCTGTGCAAGATGGGCTAACCAAGAACTACATTTACTTCCATAATTTTGTAAATCAAAAAGTCACCTCCATTATATTTTCTGCTAAATCCACTTGATCATTATGCCAACACCACATGTTCCATCACTGTTTCATGCGTATCAGTTTTGATACCAGTCATTGCCACTTCCTATTTAAAGATGTATGGCATTTATTTTTGTATCTGATCTCCGGTAGACAGCAAAACACTGTCCTCCCCATGACAACAAATCAACAACTTCTCTTTTTCTTCCTAGTAATTTTCCCATATTTACAGTGGAGGCCTTTACCACATTTTCAGCTTAATCTTTGACTGCACAAGGGGATTTGGGGATTCTTTGCTATATCTGTCCACTGAAGGACTGCCAGGGACCGAGTACTGTTTGTAGGAGGGGTTTTATTCTTCAGATGCCACTTCTAAAAGGAAACCCTCCCTATTTATCTGGGATTGGGACCTGTACTGTTTAAGTTCAACCCTATGGCCTGAGAAAAATACAAGAATAATCTCAGTTCTACTTATTTTGTTGAATTTTAAGAAAGATTGTGATTATTTATGCTCATTGTTTGATTAATCTCGTCAGATATTAGAAACTTTTATTATTATTGACTGATGTAAAATTGTTTAACACCCACCACTTCTTTTATACCGGTTGCACCCTCTGGAACTTTAAATATTCTTTAACATCAAGTCAGATTAGATTGTTATATTTACATTCTGTTCCTTATTGAGAAGTACTCTGTTTAGGTAAACAAGGCTGTCTAAGTGTTGTGGTTCCCTTTGGTTTTCTTAGATTGCCTAATCCATTCTTTCTATCTTCAACTCTGGCTTTTGTTGATTTTGAAGGATGTGTTCCACATTCCACTGGTTAATCCAGGCTCAAGTGTGGGTAAAGTAGTGATTAGTAAATCAGCAACCCTGACATTTTATATCCTTTAGTGCTTGGCTCATTTTATTGCAATTTTGCATCATCCCTTGCCTGCAAGCTCTGAACTCTACATGCTGGTGGCTATTAACAAGGCTATATTTATACAGATTTGCGTAGAAATCAGTAGTTTACTCAACAAGTATCCATTGGAGTCAGGTGTTGGTTGGTAGGTTCCTGGTGTTTCCTGTTTTAAAGGATTTCTTTCTTTGCGAGTCTTTGCAGTGGTTCTGAAGTAGTGGTCAGGATTAAAGGCAGGGACATTCTGTAGAACTGCACTGAAGCAAGGAATAAACACAGGGTGCAGACATCTTTAGGTTGATGCTAATCTAGGACATTATCAACCCTTATGCCTGTTCCAGTTCTTGCATCTCTTAAGATGTGCCCGAGTATACCCTTGGCTGAACACATTGGCATTTTTCAAGGCGATAGTGTAGACTTTCCTCATTCAAACACTGTAGAAATTGTTGATTAACCTTTGCCAAGGTGATTAAGTGCATTATCTCTGCTAACTATGAGGTTGTAAAGGCAGACTGTCACTCCTTGGAGATACTGGGTTGATTAATTGATGGGCCAATTGTGGTCTACTGGATAAGTTCCTTGCAGTCTGTTCGAGACGGTTAGGGTTCAAATCCCAGAAGGTTCGTTGGAGAAGTCAGTAGTGGCATCCAGTATTTAAAGGGCTGTATGCTCCAGAAACAAATCCCATGTACTTGGGCACTACCCTAGGTTCTGCAAAAGTGAATGCACAGTGTTAAAACTGCATCATCATCATTATAAGTTGGAGATTTACTGGTTCCAAGGTGGTCTCTGAGAATACTCCTTTGTTGATGTAAAGTACTGAGTGTCATTGACTATTTAAAATACAGCTTGACTGGGTTATATCTATCTGCCAAATCAATCTTTTCAAAACCATATCTTGTGCTTAGCTTGTGCATTATTCCGGCAAGCTGAGGTTGTGATAGCAATGCTTTGCAAGTGACATCGAAACAATTTGATAAGACTCAATGGCTACAGAATTTATTTGAAACTTAATGTCTTCTCCACTTTGATAATAAATGAAGTTGATCAATCCTGCTATTGGTTATGTTTCAACAGCATTAAACAAAACTTCAGACTTTGAAAAATATAAAAAAGCATCTTGTAAGGATGGATGTCATTAGTAAGTTACTAAAATGAAACAATTGATTAATTTTGCAGATTGAAGCATATTTGGATGGTAAGGAAAATGACTGAACCATTGGGCCTTTTTGCATCAGTTGTCAAAGTGTATATACAGTGAATGTATAATTGCCTAGTTAATAGTCCTCAGATTTTTTTATATTTTAGAAGTCAAAAGTAAATGAGTTGAGACATTGAAGTGCTATTTCTGACATATTTTATTTGTTTCTTATCACAAGTGACAGAGATTTAAAATTTGTGAAAAGAGAAGAGAAAGTACAACATCCCTCTAACTATGTAAATATTAGTATTTTGTAACATTGTTAACAACACATTGTAACAAATTTTCTTTTTGGTAGAATACAAGATAATCACATTCAAAATGATACGAGCTACCATAGTCTAGTGGATAAGTTCCTGACCTTCACATCAAGAGGGTCAGGGTACAAATCCTGGAAGGGCCATTGGTGATACCAGGAAGGGCACCTGCATTTAAAGTGCTCTATGCTCCAGTAACAAGTCCCATGTATATGGGCAATGTCAAACCTCGTTTATAGGGGTAAAGATGTTAAAAAGAGAACAAAAAATTAGCAAAACTGCATCAATATATCAGCCAGAGGTTTATCACACTTTCACAGAGTTTTTCTAACTGGCCAAATCGCTTTCAGGACTTTAATATGGAAGTCCTACAGGGCTTCCAACAAAAGATAATGAAGGTGTTACATCCACCTATGTATGTACTACATTTGTACCCAGGGAGCAAGCCCCAAAAGCAATCAAAGTAAAGTGTCACCATAGAAAATGTCAATGAAGGAGTTTTGTAGGTTACTTCCTGTTTCCATGTCCTGTTACTCTTACTCCCTCTACTGCAAAAGACAAATGTGTACTTTCAGTAGTAATTGCCAAAATAGCACATGTTTCTTGCATAGTATAGTTATTCAGTTAAGAACCACCAGCTTAAGGCCAGTTATGAGTTGGCCCTTGACTAACTTGTAAAAGATATTTTTCCGTTTTGGGATTCAATAGAACAAATCAACAATTTCAAAATCACCAAGGCACTTAAAAAATTGTCATCATTAATTTTGACGTTACATTTCATTTTCTATTCTTTGACTACAAACACGATGCAAGTGACAAAAAACAACAAAGACATGGATTACCTCTCCTTTTGTCTTGTTTGGATGTTAGCCAAATATCTTTTTCCTGTTTTTAACAATATGATGAATCAGTTGCAGTCAACATGCCTTGCTCTTTCAGTGAAGAGTGGAGTGACAAAACTCTTCTCCCCATTAGTATTGGGGCCACCCCCTCTGACAATTTTGAAATGCAATTCGTCCACACATCTCATTTTTTTGGCTATAATTTGTGACCTTTTCAGATAATTTGTTGTGTCTTCAATTATGCCAAAAAGGACCACACCCATCTGAGGTCCTGCTGTGACAACATTGTCACCAGTCACCCTGAGTGAGAATGTTTGATGGATATGATCAATTTCTTTTTTAAATATTTTGGTGCCTGTTTTGTTCCTTGCTTGATTTTTTCTTATTCCTTGTATTATGTAGATGTATAGAACATATGTGTAACTGCCAGAAATTGCATTATTTATAAGTACAAACTGTATGAACACTATATCTGTTATTCAAATCCAATTGCCAATTTATTGTTCTGATATCAGTTTCATGGGGCGGAATGGCATGAGAATGATACTGTGTATGTGCTGTGTAAGGTTGAAGGACAGGCTCAGTTCTAATGAACTTAGAATGAGTTTGAATCCGGACAGCACTAGCAGTTGAATGCAGAATAGGAGGCTTCGTTGGTATGGTCATGTGTAGCAAATGGGCAAGAATACTTGGGTAAGTAGATGGAGAAAAATCAAGGTGGCAGGAGCAACTGGCAGAGGGAGGCTGAGGAAAACATGGGAGGAAATGATAAGGATGGATCTCAAGCAAAAAGGTGTCTGTAGAGACCTGGTGAAGGATAGGGTAGCTTGGAAGTCAATTTTCAAGAAACCGTCCCACACACCGAAATGATGATGATGATGATGTTTGTAATGGCTAGATACTGGGGAAAATAAGCTCTTTTTGATGTGAGGGGTTGTGATATACAACGAGATTCCTTCGTAAAAAACTAAATGTATCTCATAAATAGAGAGTTTCCAAAACTATTATAGGCTACCAACTTGATGATGTCATTACCACATCTTTTGGTAGACCTTGTAAAGCAGACCTTGATCACAAGTTTCACCCTTAATAATGCTGATAACAAGAAAAGGCTGCTTACATTTGGTGACTTTTTGCTTCACAAATAAACCTTTCCATTTTCCAAGAGGATATACGATGGGCTATAAGCCTGCGAGGTTTAATTCAAATTGGACCATTTCTGCAAGAGGGGAGAGGGAGGTTTCAATTAACGCCCACTCGGTAACTGCACCAAAGATCTTAATGTGAATAACTTGCATGTCTCAATTTGCTGTTTTGTTTAGATAATTTGAAACCAATCCAAGTAAAGTTTTCTTATGTTTTCGTCAGAAGGAAATTTGGTTGATTAATATGGCGAAAAGATACTTGACGAGAAAACATGGAGAAGATGTGAGAGGCAGTTAGTACTACAGGGACAGCTTGTTTTCTATGAAGCTTGTCACCAACATTCTCTACTTTTGCTTCAACTTTCCAACTTCTCAGTCTTTATCTGGTTATCTTCTGGGAGTAAGCGGTTCTGACAGAGTTTCTGGTGCTAGCTGAGATTTCCTTTCTTCACAGTTGCATTAGTTCCGAAGCCATTTTTTAGACGTTTTCAAACAGCATCACCAATACCCCCGGATGATTGGTCAACTTTTTCTCATTTCTTCCGAGTTCGTTACCAAATATGGAAAATCACCAATAGTGTTTGCCCAATATCGTAATGCTCAATGGCAACATCTGAGTAAGTGTCAAAGCTGGCTCCGACAGGTGCTTGTACATGCTCGGCTTTTTAGACATGGAGCGCAGACTGGTAGAATCTTTCAGTATTTGGGTCTACATACTGACACGTGTTCTTTCTTGATGGAAATATGTTACACTCTGTTTCAACTATCGTCTTTAAATTGTGCTAGGAGCCATGCTAGGCGCAACGTATATACGTTTGACAGCTATGGTCCTTGAAGTGATTGAGGGCTGGATTTGAGACACTAGCGTATCAAGAATTTGGATCAGCCTCCATATCCTATAACAATTTCAAGTTTGAGGCTTGACATATTCAAGGGGCGCAGGCGAGCGGTAAGCACACTAGGACACGATCACAATAACATAGGTTCTCTAAAACTTCGAGGACATATTGCTTAAAACATCATAACATTGTAACAGCAGAATCTTTTCTAAACTCTAACTCATCAGAAGCCCTCGTGCTAGCTGACTTGATTGCGCGGTCAAAGTCACGTGTGCTTGTGTCCATGGTCACGAAATATTGTATAATCTTCTCTCAAACATAACAAGGCTCCAAATACGCTTAGCATTATGCTTAATTTGCGAATTTTAAAATGTTACGGAGATTATTGCATGATTTTGAATCAGTATCTCGCTGCTCTTTATAGCAAGAGTGAGGCAGTTAAATGGTGTCAAAGAATGCAGGTGTTGTCCAGCAGACGTTACTTTGAGCTTTCAATTTACTTTTGCATGGAACGGGTGTTCAAGGTGAAGACCAACTCCACAACCTTGAAGTGAAGGTCACCCCTAGCTCAATGTAATACAATAAATCTATTGGCAGAACAATCTTCTATGCATTTTTAATGGCGTAAAGGATATTTTGCATTCGTTGATCCACCTCAAGCTTTACCATAAACATGATTCTATTAAAGGTTGCTCTAATCAGTACTCCTTTGCCGTATTACAGAGGAAATTACCGTACACGAATAATCAAATTTACGTACATGTTTATTTATACGTTAAAGACACAAGTCATTAAAAATCTTGTCTTTACTCTTGTCGCCTACTTTATACCTCAGGTTTTGTATATGAGCTTCCTTTTTGTTCAAAGGCTAGAATATGATTAATTTGCGAGCTTTCAAATGTTACGAATATTATTGCATATTTTAAAATAAACGTCTCACTACTGCATTCAGCAAGGCTGACGCAATTAAGTGTTCCAAAGAATGCAGGTTTTGTCCAATAGAAGTTATGTTCAGCTCTCAATTTCCTTTTGCTTGAATGAAATACGTGAAGACCAACTCCAAAACCTTAGTAACATGCTTCATTTTTTGACCAATTCAAGGGTAGCGTTAGTTAAACTGTTAATCTCAACTCTCTACCCTGTATGCACTATTGTTTTAACCTGTGCCAGGGACCTTTCTAGGCCCAGGCAAATTCACGTTTGGAGTGTAAACTCTCGGTATGGTTCGATTTATTTTTATTCCTGATCTATTTCGTCAAGGTGGGCTAGAAACTGTTACACAGGAAGGATATAACTAAATGGAAGATTGCTCTCTATTTTTGATAGATCAACATGAAAATTAGGCCACATCAAGACAGAAGGAGTCATTTTGGCGACATAAACTTAACGCATTTGCCCCCAATGGTCTCAATGAAAGGGAAGTCGCTTTGGCTTCGCAATACTAAGTGCGCTGGACGGTGGGATATTCTCTGTGGCGCTGGTTTACCTCATGTTTTACCGTGTGGCTAACAGGTAATATCTCCTTTTGTGGCTGTTCGAGCCTCAGTTTAGAAACGAGGCATCGATGGGTAAAAACGGCCTACGGGAAATCTCACTGTTGAAAATTCCTCGTGCAAATACCTTGCCCGAGGATCTATAGCAACAAACAAAAATAGGTTCTCTATAGGTATTATTGTAAGATTTTAAGGTATGTAAAGTTCCCACGACCTTTTTAGAAGAATAATGTTTTAGATGTAAGGTATAAAACGTAGCTCCGTAGCTCCAACTTACACTTTGTCACGGCCTGAAGAAGAAAAGAATTCCGGAAAGCTTGCGAAGGCACTTTTTGCTTTGTTGTTTTAATATTTATTTTTTTAATATTTTTTTTTTAAAAAATCGTTCACTCAATCCAAGGGAGGGTTTTCACTATTGGGTAACTTTGAAAGAAGTAGAAACAAAAAGTAAACAGAAAAATAGATGTAATTACAGACAATAAAGATTTCTAAGTAGATGGCGATTGACATATTATATATGACAAATGTAATATATATATCTCTCAATAACTCGACGGTAAACTGTAAGTAGACCAGACAAACCGAGAAGGCTGTCTGGCGCTAAATGCTGTGCCCTACAACATTTATCTTCTATCGTGTAACAGAAGCCTAGAAGTATAGCATTTCGGGACCCTGTGCATCCATGAGTTCGTTTGGTCACTGATGCAACCCCCCCCCCCAACACACACACACACACTCCGCTGCCTGTTTTCTCTTTCTTTTCGTATTTGCGTGCGCCTCTTAAGCGATTGCAAGCAGAAGAGGAATTTGTCGGGCTTGAACTTGTGCTGTGGCTTTTCCCAGAAATTTAGTTTCTATTTTTAACTATTTCTTTACCACAGGACACTGAAGGGCACGGTTATGTTGGCGGCCGTTTGACAGTGCAACGACTTATAGAGATACTTCTAGAGAAGAAATGTAGTACCGATACCCGTATCTTGGACGTCGGTGCAGGTACTGGTTTGGTCGCAGAACTTTTAAAGCCACATGGCTATTGTAACATAGATGCACTAGATATCTCTTCGGAAATGTTGAAGATTGCCGAACGGAAACAGCTTTACAAAAAGTATATTTGTGCTAGTTTGGGAGCAGAAAGACTTGCTATCAACGATGCAGAGTATGACATTATTACTGCAACTGGCTGCTTTACGTGTGGACATGTTAAAGCCGAAGGATTTGATGAAGTGCTACGTGTCCTCAAACCAGGTATGATAGGGCATTCCTTTGTTATTCAAAATATATTAACATTGGTGGGGTTATTTATTGACAGTGTTAACAATCACATTACTTTTTAGTAGATCTACAGTAAAGACTAAGTTGAAGTAATTCTTCAGTAGTATGAATAGTACAAGCGTTGAGGTATTATATTTGTTTTTCCTGTCTATAGTTGAAGCAAACATATAATTTATTGGAAGGATTCAGTTCAATCATCAAATAAATATGCAATAGAGCCTACAGTATTTCATGAATATAGGATACTAGTAGCATTTTGATTCGTGAATGAATCCCCAACTTTCACGAAGTCCTAGAACTTTGTACCACTTATACGGAGGCCTCACCCTCTTCCCGCTTGTATATTGTATAAGTAAATGACGTACGGATATCGTAAACATCCGTGCCAAGTATGAGAGTTTTTTGGTCTAATTTTAGCTTCTTTGTTTGATTGGTGCCTAATCAAATTTCGAATTCAGACTTACCCGTGTAATTTTGAAGCTGATATACAGTTTACTCTGATGTGCAATCGACCAATCCACAAAGTTGTGGAGAATCATCACCAGGCCCTTTAATGTCTACATTAAAGGGCCTGGTGACGATTCTCTACAAGAATGATTCCACTAGATCTGCAATAAATGCCAATATATTTCATATCAAATTCGTGGGTTTTCCTTGATTGCACAGATTTATTGCTGGATTTTAAGTAGCCCTTGTTTTTCCCCCAAGAGAACCGCTTAGCATTTTTCCATTGTTGACATGCGAACCTGTATAAGTGCCGTCAGAGTCTCCAAATCAAGTTAGATGTAGAGTTATTACATTGACCTCAGTGACCGTATTCGTTAGTTAACAAACGTTGGCTTTTGTCAATCTTTTGCTCGTAGGTGGTCTAGTTGTGTTCACCGTACGAGTTGATCATTTTGAAGACGACAGCTTTGGATATGCTTCAAAAATTGAAAATCTGGCAAAGAGCAAAGAATTAGTCGTATCTGAAAAGGACAAAATCGACTTTCATTTATCAGCTGATTGGTCAGCAGTTCGTTACTGTTTCCGATTTGTGTGTTGTAAGATGTAAAGTGGCTCACTACTGATTTAAACATACGAGTGCCATTGATGGACACATCTAAGTACTTGAAAACTTTTATGGGGGGCTTTTACTTGTTACGTAATCAAGGCAAGCGTAACATTTTTCACATTGCTCAAATAATGTGACTGCCAACATTTACTCGATGTTTGAATGCTCGTCTCACATCAAATAGTAACTTATTCTAATAGTGACTGACATTGGGATTACAAGCCTTGCGTTTGTCAAAATTTATTTTGATACAGTGGTAAGGCGAATCTTATGCAATGTTGTTTCCCAAGTATGCAACGACTTGGTTTATTTAATCTTCAGAGAAATAAAATACATATCAGTATTAATTTTTGATAATTTTAATTCGACAGCCTCTTTCTCATCGCATGGCTACGTTGACAATGCGCTTTGGGGACAGGTTCATTGGCTTGATAAGATTCCTTCCTTGGTCAGGTCACGTGTTGTAGACAGTGAATGGAGAGAACTTTTGTCAGTGTACCCCGATTCTCCGAATGGGAGCAAATGCATGGACTACAAAAGTAAATATTTATCCATGGTTGGCAACTTTAAGAGTATATAAATAGTTTTAACTTCTTTCTTCTGTTTTTGAATTTAAAAGAATACAGTGGGATGATTGGCACGTTTTTACTTGTGTCTGGAAACTGAGCTCTAAGCGGTTTTGAGAATAAGATATGCACTTCATAAAATCAAATCAAAAGGGCAACCCGAAGGCATGGAAGGGCGCCACTCCTCTTCCTCGTGTTTTCACAATTTGACCTCAGCATAAACTGCATTTAATAGCACTACTGTGAAAAATAGATGCACTTGCAATTCTCACTCCGAAATAGAGGTAGTGTGTAATTAATGCGTTGAGCAACATGGACACAGGAAGCTTCCCTGGTTAGTATTAATTGACAGGTATAAGGTGTATTCTGATTGGCCTGTCTACTATTGATTAAAATATTTTTCTAAATACAAAATATTTGTCCACAGAATATCACAAGTTAGGTGCTGATTTGCCTTATAACGCATTCGCGTATATGACGTCAACATATAGCATAAACTGCGACACCGGTTGTTGACTTGTAACGGAATTGTTTACGTAACGTTGCCTGTACACAGAACAATACATGCTTTATTTGTAAATGAATCAAACTCCCAAACAAAAAATTGACAACTGTTAATTTACACACGTTTCACAGGCTTAATAAGAAATCACCTGATGCAAGCAGTTGTATTAAGCAGCTGTCACTTAGACTATTTTTGGCTTCAACCTAAGCTGAATCTTGTGATGATAACTTTCAAGCTGTATGCAACTTCCTCATGCTCTTCAGGTGAACGCAGCTATGATAAAAGTGTATTCGGAGCCACCACATATCATAAATCTGCACTGTCTTTATTTCGTCAGGAAGAAACTATTTGTATGTCATCATCATCATCATCATCATCATCATCATCATTATCATCATCATCATTATCATCATCATCATTATCATCATCATC
>JAAAKL020007574.1:0-16748 GCA_010016065.2 Carybdea cf. marsupialis auct. non (Linnaeus, 1758) | reverse complement strand
TTCGTTCGTAGAATTCAGTCGATATTTGCCAGTTGTTGCCATTGGATACTGTGATCCTTGTTTTGATATAATATACAGTGGAACGGTACTAAACGCTAATCACAACTTGTATCGTGCCTTCCTGTCACGCCTTGCCACGCCGCCGCCCTTACACATAAAACAGTTTCTTGAAAAACCTGCTTTCTCAGGCTAATATGTTTGGGAATAATTTGCTCCAAGAGATACAAATGAATCATCATCATTATTATCATCATCATCATCACCATGATCATCTTAATCATCATTGTTGTTATAATCACCATCACCCTAATAATAATAATCATCATCAAGTGGGGTTGTAGGTAAGGATAAGAATATTACTGTCATATCACTCTCTTCTCTTAATGTGTTTCCTTTGCATGTCTCGTTGGTCTTTTGTAACTGGGGTTTCTATTTCTGCACCATTTATTCCTGTAGCAATCATTACCATATTAAAACAATCTCATTCGAAAATGATTAATGCAGCAAAGAATTGTGTACATGTCTGTAATAGTACGTCTTTTCAAAGCAACCAGTTTATATATTGTAAGACTAGCTGTACTATGCTGCCATCTCTACATTGTTTATGTGATGAAAATTATGGAAATCTAAGGTCAATACCAAGTATTCAAGTACAAAGACTATGGGAAGTGATTATTAAGGGCACAATGACCTTATTTGGTGGGGAAAATGACATTGGCTAATCTCAGTTCCTGTGGTCTACCATAAAAAGTTGTTCACTATTGGAATTGTGAATGTGAAAGTAGTGACTGATAGAAGGGCCAATAAAGCATGCCAACAAAAGATGTTAGGCAGTTATATTTCCAGTTGCTATGAGGTGGTAGAGTAGAGTAAGAACATGGGGAGGCATAATTGTGAGCAGACGTATTATAACAAAAATCCTCAGTGTTGAAAGAACTGTGGTATTTAGGGAAGTGTGGCAAAAATGGACAGTGCCAGAGGGCTTTTCAAACTTCTAGCATTTCAGTTCAACCTTCAATTGTCTCACAAACTAAAGCTAAATCATCAGCAACACTAAAACCATCATTATTATCATAGTCACAATAATCACAATCATCATATTACCCACACAATCTGTTCATTACCCACAAAACTCTTTCAAATCATGTTTACCTGTAGCTCAAAAACTGTCTTGTAAAGGCTAACAGCATGTGTTCTGGTGAATGTTAAGGCTGTATTGCTTACATTGGCTGCATCATCTCTTTTGTTACCATCCATGTAGCATTCAATCAAGTAACTAAGGTAAAATTGTGTAGTATATCATTTTGTAAGTAAAAGTATAGCAATGAATGACCCATGCAGATATATGAAAAATAAAAAACTATAAATTTTAGTTACATAACATCTTACTTTCATTGTGAAATGTTACGGAACAATCAAATGATGGACACATTGTTGTGTTCTTATATCTGCTGGAAAGACGCTTACACTTTTAGGTAGCACGCCAGATGGTCCACGTACAGATTACACTGAGTAGTTATGGTAATGATCTTGTCTCCACTGAATACCAATATATATATATATATATATATATATATATATACATATATATATACACACACTGTAAAAATTCAATTATTACAACCATTGACATAAATATTGCATTTGACAACTTTCCCATTACACAATAATTATGACTGGGAAAGCATTAAAGGTGTGGCATTTTAGTTGGGGTTTCACTATGACCCTCTATTGTAGAAGAGAAGTAAACTATTCACAGGACCATAGCAGCTCATGAGCAGACACTGCTAATATGAAGGCATTCAATATGTAGGAAAAGCTCACATGCTAACTTAGTATACTGATTAGAATACAAGTAATGAAACACAATAATGCAACTACAATTTTGTATCAACTCAGTTGCAAATCCTGAAAGACATATCACATATTAGTCACATATCACAGCATGACTAAGATGGACCTATACAAAACATGCTCACCAATTACTTGCAATTAAAGTTAATAATGTGGTACAAAAATTAAGGACAGGATACGGACAGCATAGCAAATTGGTTTGATATTATTCTACATATCTGAACCAAAGTGTCAATTTTTATATCTCTGTCTGTCTGAGTGCACCTGCCATTAGCTAACCAATCCATAGACCATTTAATAGATAAGAATTTCATTAAAATTCTATATCACTGTAAGACTACACATAGTTGATTGTTGATCTATTCATTTGATGGAACATATAGAATATGGTTTGTTCTTTATTAAATCAATAATTTTGGGATATTAGGGATGCTTAAATCATTTAAATGTTGGTAAATCTATACTAGGCACTTCTTTGATTACTAGATACTTTGTTATGGATCACTAACCTTTTCCTATTTTTCAGTGAAAAACTTTTAGGGTTTAATCCCACTCTTGCCCCCAAATATCGGCTACTGAACCAGGTTTACAATTTTTTGGTGCCAGACCCCAGGATGCTTACTGGCTTCATCACTGATGTATTCTGATCCCTTACCTGATTCCTGGCAGTGATCAATGCCCTTTTTTACCTCCAATAACAAACTACTGTAAGTTAAATGAATGCTTCAGTAGCCACTTTCAATACAACAACTACAGCTGAGTAGACCTTGTATGAGAGTCATACATGGTGTCACATCAGGCTAACAAATGGCTATTTCAAAATTGCATTATTGGTAGCTTTTTGCACATGAACAATAAAAGCATTTTACAGCAAATAAAACAATATGGTAAAGCAGTAGGTAACATCTGAAAAGAATAAACTTACATCATCAGCTGGCCTCTCCAATCAAAGTCTTCATCCTCGATTTCATTGAGTGCCTTTACAACAATGTTGAGACTCTTAGCCAAAAACTGTTTGTAATTTGGTTTGTAAAATTGTCTTGCTAAGGACCACAGCACAATAGAGCCATTGAAGACTAAAAAGTGATACCTAGTGGAAGATATTTACAAACTTTAAATGCAAAGAACAAACCAATAGATATAAATGGTAGACTTGTATCATTTGAACTGAGAGGTCTCCCTTTGAATGATGACTAGATTTATAGCAAAAATATATCAGCATGTATTTAGAATGAAGCAATAGGAAAAGGGAAAACAAAAGTCCTATATCAGTCTTAAATCACAAGCAGTACTTACACAAGTTGTTTTATGACTAACAATATGACATATACACAAACATATTTAGTACATATGCAATTGTATTTGATGTGATTTTTTTTATGTTTTCATTTGGCTTTTTTAGCTCTAGCCCACTCCTTCATGCAAAAATTAGCTTTAATTCAATCACATACTCACAACTTACTCAAGGGCATAATTCTTTAAAATATATTATCCTTCACATTTTCTGATGATACTACATCATAAAATCCAGCTGTGCTTCCAAATGTTATCACAGAACTGAGTTAGAAAACTGAAGATGTTCCTTTCTTACATATGGCAAGAAACAATTTGGCTACTAATGCAACAGCCTATGCCATACTTCTATGTAAAGCTATTGAAAATGACCTAATCTTTATGAAAAATTGTCTCAGATTAAATCTCACATTATCATACATTGATAACTGAGTACGAATACAAAATATGACAATTAATTTTGAGGTAAGATAGAGTACACTAGAACATACTCAAAATATTTACCACTTTACCTTTTATTCTTTTTTGCAAATGAAATTCCTTTGAGTATAAATCCAGATGCTTTTTCATAGTCATCCTAAATATAAAAAGTACATTTAACAGCTTATACACTGTAGCTCATAATAGATCATTCTATAGGTTTTAAAAGCTTACATGATTTTAAAATGTCTATTTAATATTAAATAAATATTTTCACACAATTCTTCTAAAAGCAATGCAACACTATCATGGCATCTTTGGTCTATATATAGAAATATAGTCCTTGAAGCAAAATCTACCTTGCTTTAAAAAAAACTATGGTGCTATTAAAGGATTACGAATTTGCTACCTTAATCATTTTTTACTGAAAGGCAAAAACCTTTTACTTTTATTATCCTTGTGGTGCCTTTTTATTCTTCTCCCTCCTATTTGCTCTTTTTCTCCTTCTTCTGTAGATTTTGACTCACAACGATAGCATTGTAGGCTTTATTTCTTCTTGATATATTGGGTACATGTTCAGTTTAAAACCCAACCTATGTCCTTCTGTCACTGTTATGAGATCTATACCTGAGAGTTACATTACTGTGCACATGCTTAATTAAAGATCTAGTACTAGTAGTCAAATATTTGCAGTCATAGATAATATTACTCGATGCACAATATCATATCTAACTTACCAAAGTCTTTCCATCTTTGGACAAGGCCAATATAGCTTGAACAAAGTATGCTCGGCACAAGAACTGGTCAGCTGGAGGAATGCTTTGGAAGTAGAGTTTAATGGTCTCCTCAGCTATCAGTATTTCACCAAGCTAAAGCCAAAAATAAAAGCAACATCTTATAAGTAATTTGCATGTATCAATATGATTACAAACACGTTAACAAGTACATTTGCGCTGTGTATGACAGACTTGCTAACTTGCGATCTTTATTAAGCAGTGTCTGAATCTATGCAATACCGGTAAATTATCTTCAGACAGCGTGAAACCCATGTTGTTAGACGCGAAGTCGATCACTGATGCCGAAAATTTTCAAAAATTTTTCTTCCGTCACACAGAGCACACATAAATGCTTTAATAGGTAAATCGTGACTCATGACATGACATGACAGCTTCAGTATGTTAATAAGTACCTGTGACTTAGGCCTACTATCATGAAGCCTTCATCTAAAATAGCCAAAGTCACTATAGATGCCTATACCAATGGTGCCAACTATGGTTATTTCGTTCGCAAAACACAGACGGCAGTACAAACTCTGCTTCAGTTTTACATAATTACCGGTACGCCTGCAGAAGTAACTCTTATTTGGCCGTAATAAAATAATTTCAGAGCTAGTACCGGTATCACAGCTTATCATTATGTCAGTACTGTGGGCCTAACCACTGAACATCACGATTCGCAGATCTAATAAAAAATCACGGTTGTTACTAACCTTCAATGCAGCCTCTGCTAACAACACATAAACATCAAATCCGACTGCTTCGGTATTGTCAGTACCCTGGCGCCCCTTTTTCAACTTATTATAGGCCTCTTTAAGCAGCCTCTGGTCTTTCCTTTTGGTAGCTAACTCTGCCAATTTTCGTACCGTCTCATCCATTCTAGCTCTTGTTATCAACTCTGTGCTTATAGGCGAAATTCAACTCCCAGTGAACTGAAATTCAGCATAAACGGGCAGTGCATTTTTAGCCACTATTTACCGTGCAATAGCTCATATAGCCAAAATAGGGGTTAAAATGTGCGCATACTACAAAACAACAAGGCTGATTCTTTACTCCACCACATTCTGCAATGTTTTTTCTGTGCTACTGTCACACCGAGAATTTTGTTTCCGTGGAGATGTTGCATCGGTCTCTTTCACAAGAAGAGAAGATGATGACCTCCTTCTGGTTGAGCGGTCCAACAAAGAAATTCGTTGCACTGTTTAAAAAGTTAGGACCCCCTCTGTTGTAACATGTTCCTTATCTTCGTATCATCGATATCATGCCTGCAAAAGGAAAGATTTTGCAATTGCTGTACAAGGAAGGCAGAAAGTTGGGCTTGTGTCTTTAAAAAGTAAAGTTTTTGGGAAGCTTCCAATACTGGAGCAGGGGTTCATGGGCCCAGATCGCTGTAAGAATGCCATAGATTAGTGGGACAAAATGGCTACCAGGATTATCTAATGTGACCCTATTGTTGTTGTTAACATGTCCATAGGTGGTACTGTCACATATTTAGAATTTTCTGAAGGGTAAATCAGCAGAGTGCTTCGAGCTTTCGAAATCCCAACACTTGAATTATAGAACTGTAATCTGAACAGCCCAAAGCGGAACGCGACTCTTCTGTCTTCTTTCCAAAGACTTTGCCACTCAGTCATGGTTTCTATATAGGTGGGATTTGTTTTTAGTACGCAGGGCCGTAATTGTGACAGAAATAGGGAGGGGCTACATTTTGCAATTGCTGAAGTAGGAAAGTGTCGTCCGCTATATGGTGGGGCGATGAAGAAAATGTTGAAAATCTGCTTCTCAGAAACGGCCTCTGACGCACATTCTAAAGTAAATACAAAGCTATTTTGATCGCACAAAATAGAAAAACATACTTAGACCCTAAATATTCGGGGATTCGGTACCCTAGCCCCCCGACCATTGCACCCCTGGTGCGGCCCCGTACATTGTAATATTTTTGTGCTCCATAAATAGTAAAATCAGTTTTATATCCTAAGCACAGCGTCTCCGACTATTTTATTCAAGTGTGCATTTATTAGTGCCTAAATGTTTACTATTGAAATATTGGAATTATTGTGTATTCCCCTGCAAACAATCTTCTTATCTACGCATTGTGATTTTCGTGTCGACATATTCCTGGACTGATTTGAGCCCTTAGCAAGCTGCCTAGCGGCTTCCGAAACCCTCAAGCAAAACTTGATATTCTGCGCTTCGTTTGTTTAATTAAAGTTAAGATAGTAAGTTTTTGTAGTATTTATAGGCTAAGCAGAATTATTGATCTTCCTATGGCGAGAGTGGAAACCATATGTCTTTGATTTTGGAAGTTGCACATAATATCTCACAATGCGATCTTCACAATGCGCACGTGACCTGAAGTAAACTACCTCATTGGTCACGTGTACTTTTCGCGCCAAAAGAGAACCAGGTTTTGCAGCATTGACTTCTGCCACATCTGATCTGTTTTGTCATTTTCGTTTTCAAAGTGACAAGTAGCGTCAGTCGTCTGGACGTCTAGTAAACCTTAAAAGTTTCAAATTTTGTGTGAAAGAATTGAGCGTACAGTCTTTTAAATTTTAAGCTACACAAGATTCTCATTCAAGAGATGGCAATGTCTAAAAGTAACTGTTAAGAAGATTTTCAAGGGACAGTGCTTTTAATCGAAAACGGCTCATGTAAGTGCTCATTAACGTTGTTTATCTTTTAACTCATTTCGTCCTCCCTTTCCACTTTATGCTGCTATTCTTTTTTTCTTACTAAACAGACAAACAGTTGCACACCTTTGGAAGTTACTTGTATTTGGTTAGAGAGAAACCTGTTTATGAGGAACCTAGTTTTTTTAGAGTCAACGTATTTCGATAGGGCTTTGACCTAGGGAACTGATTGTAGTGTATAGGCCTACACTTTCAGTCTACTCTTTCAATTTTAATTTCATTAACTTACACGAATTAGTGTAAATTCCAAGTAGATAAACTTGAATTATTAGTTAAACTCAAAGAAATGTAACACAGTCAAATATTGTTCAAATATTTTGTGACACAATTGGTTTACGTACTTATTGCTACATTGCATTTCGATCATAAATTTGCTGGCATATTCATTAACAAAAATCTGTATTCACCCTACAATTTGTAATTGCTATAAATTTTCACTAATATGTGTCGTTGTATACTATTGTATACATATGCCACTTGCAAAAAGCGGCGTATGATATTCTCGGGTGCAAGAAACCAATTATTTGCTATTTCATCAAATCTTTTTAAAAAATCATTAACTTTGTATTGATAAGGATGTAGACAACTTTTACGTGCTCCAAATGTTGCTAATTTCAACTTCTTTTCCCTTGCAAGGAACTTGTTTTTAGGTCTTGTATGCAGTTTCTTGTAATTTTATAGCACGGTCCCTCGAAAATCGGTATCTATGCTGAATACCACCACGCAAAAAAAATATTAAATTTCAACGTTAAATATTCCAGAGTCTTACCTAATGGGGATCTTGGGGTGCCTTACCCTTAAGAATTTGCTACAGAAATATCTTGGTGCCTCAATAAGGCCTTACGTTAGTTCCAAGCTGTAAAAGAATTGCGATAAAATCTGTGACTAACGTAAAGATCTTTCATGTGTACTGTTTTGTGGGCAATGAATCCATGTCCTTGATTATAGATTGCTTACGATTTGAGCCCTATCCCTGTTTATAACTTTAGTTTTGGTACAGCACTGAACCACCCGCCCGATAAAGAATATGCCAGAAACTCTTCTTCAGTATGATAGACCCCCGTCAGTAAAGGATTGTGTGCATAAGAAAGAACAGGTTCTTGGTCTGGTTGAAACTAGGTACCCTCTGGGTCGACTTTTCACACAGAGCAGGGATACATGTGTGAAAGGAAAGTCAACCAGGCTCCCTAGGATGGTGTTTTCTCTCAAGTTCAGGGTGGCCCCGCTGACGGTAGTGCCTTCGGCGCCGTCATCTGTCAGTAGAGGAAGCTTGGGTTTCCTAAGGGTACTGAGCAAGAGAGAGATCGCCAGCCGATGTAAGCAGTGACCGAGCGGCTTCATTTATCCTTTGCATCATATTTGACGATAATACTACTCCATGCGTCGAACCTTTCATGTGCTGTACCTAATAAAATAGTAATTTGCCTTGTTAGTCCTCCCCCACTCCCTCCAACAATACAGAGTGGATATTTTAATGGCCCAGTCTTGACTCTAGTAACGTTGATAAAGGTTTCAAAATACATTCAATTTGATCTCTTTTCTTGAGATACTCTTTTGTACTTAAGTTTAGCATCACCGGTTCTCTCTCCTCTTCCCCTACTGAATTTATTCTGTCTTCAACCCCACTTTCAGCGGCAATTTATGGTAAATTGTTTAATATCTTGATTATTTTAGGTTGGTTCGGTATTCTCCAGTTAAGCGTTGGAAGTAAATGTGTTCAAAGGGGGTGAGGGCACTTCGACATCTCCGGGAACGGTCTTCTTCTTCTACGTCTTTTTTAGTAGAAAGAATTTAAGAATTTCATGGTGCTTTAAACAGTGTCCGACCTGCAATTTCATGGAGTAGAAAATTAAGTATATTAGAAGACGTCTTTGCAATCTACAATTTCCTATGAGACCTTTTTGGAAGTAGCGGTTCTCTGCAAAAGTAAATTTATAAATCAAAACAGTTGTTATTATAATATCCAAAATTAATTTCTATAATACTGCATAATAAAGAGGCTAGTTCCTGGGTATAACTTCCTGCTCCGATGTATAGTAAATCTATAGCTCAGGATGGCTCAAGTGACATTGGCAATGGAAACACTAGAGGAGGATGTGGAAGATGACGGTTATATTTTTGGATGTGGAGGCATTGATTATGGGACTCATAATCTTCTCGTCTCATCTGACTTCATAATCTATGGTGGATAGAAGTGTTTAGTTATCAAGAATAAAGTACATTGCATTTGACCAAAGATCACCGACCTCTCTTCTAAGCAAGACTAAAAGCGTTACCAGTGGTTGATATCCTATTATTATGTAGCCCCCGAGTAGTTGCTAGAAATTATTAGAGGGTGCTAGTTTTTTTTATTAGTATGGGGACTGTGTAAGTAGCCTTGAGTGGATTAAAGGAGCACTTTTACTTTCGGAGGGGGCACTCATACATCCTACTATCAAACCCAGGGCATAATGGACAATGTAGGGGGGGACACCTCGTACCCTCATAAACGACATGCTGAGTCGAGCAAAAGTTTGTGTTTCCTAAAAGAAATTGATCACAAACATCCAAAAAATTATGAAACTTTGTTTTTAAACTTTGAAATTGAGTTTCATAATCTCTGACACATCTGAAGGAACTACAGACGGTACATTCCCACAATTTATATTATTATCCTTCTATCACAACAGTTACGCTATTCCTCGTACGTAACTTTAAAAGCTTAATATATGAGAGTTATATAAAAGTAGAACGACTTAAGGATTCCCGAGAGAAGAAATCGAAGGAGAAACATGGGAAAGTTCAGAGAATCTGATAACGAAAACATCAAGCTCTCGCTCAATTTTTACAAGTTTCCTCAGTGCTTCCTAGAGCCAAGTCCATACATCGTATTCCTTACTCTCCAATGACTATGGACGCTATTTCAAAAGTTTAACATGGTTGTTAGATAACTCTTTCTGATAAAATAAGAGTACCCAAGTAAAAAATGGCAAATCTGGCATAATAAACTACTCGATGTAGTTTGCGTCGCCACTGATGACCTTTGTCGCACTTGCAGCTCCAGCCGTATCCATCGATCTTCTGTGAACTTTCGTGAGCCATAAAATAAATTCTTCTGGAAGAACGCAGCAACGTTAATGAAGTCGTGAAATGAGTTAGCTTACTGTTTTTGAAAACTAAAGAAGCAAAGCTAGGCGAGAAGTTAGAATTCAAGGAATTTATGTGTTCGCCTCCATTTCGGGAAATTTATACGCGAAATCTAGATCTGACGATGCACAATCCAAGAGATTTGTTGCATAGGTTGAGTTATTATTGTTATTGCTACTTAAAGTGGCCATAGAATACGTAACAAAACGCTTGACAAAATCTTAGCCAATCTACGCATCCTACTTAAAAAAATGTAAACTCCCTTCCCTGCCAACCACTGTGGCACCCATGGGCGTAGCCAATGTTCCCTAACCTGGGAGTCTAGAAACCAGACTCTGTCTTGAAAGAATTCAAATCTGTGTGATAGCAGTTACAATCACTGCTAGCTCGATCTGAGCGCGGTAGGGACCTAAAATACCATACCATTGTTCCTCATTGTTCGCTTCCAATTCCGATTCCGATTCCGATTCCTGACAATAACAACAAGTTAGGTCCTAAAAACATGACAAGATCCATGAATTCAAACTACTGGAAACTTATCATGAAGACAAACTGCAATTTTGATTTTAGATTTGGACAAAGTACGAGATCCCATTTTTAAAGACGTGGGAGTGGGGTGGGGGTGTATTACTAGTGACACCTCGCACAGTCACTATAAAAACCAGGATACGTTCTAATTTCGATAGATGGACAGGTCGGTTGCAGCCAACTTTAAGGGTCAACTCATTAAAGATTGTAGATGTCAGATTTAAGCTTTCAAATGCGATATAGGTCTAGTACGTTTAGACCATAATTTCTTTGATATCCTAAGAAAACCGAGAAATGATAAATAGATGAACTGGGTGACTTTTCCTATTTCACTAAACTATGAACTAAAAACTAAAAATTCAAGGGTGTCGATTAGAGGAGGTGAAAGTGGGCGTGATCAAAATTAAGCAAATGACCCCCTGTGTCACAAAAGGGGATACCCATTGTTTTTCTTGGTGCCAGGCGCCTGTTCGATCGACGTGGAACAACGAAGAACTTTGAGGTTCAAGCAGACTGTAGTTTATTACTTCGCTTAATATTTATTGTTTGATAACGTTATTTGATAGGCAAAGAGATGCAGTTTGATGTTAGAAGGTTAGTAGAAGTATCTCATTTTCCTTGTGAATCTTTTGAAGTTTTATGAAGCTATACGGTCATGCTTGAACGTTTGATTTTAAAGAGATGTTTGATGCAGTGAGCCACCATGCGGCTGTCGCCTGTAAAGAGATTGAAGTGACAGCGGCCAGTACCTGTGTTAACAATGCGCAAAACACTTTTAACAAATTAGTATACTTTGGTTAGGTTTTATTGTTATTCATGTAACTCATTCATGGCTAAGCCTAGTCGTTTTACCTCGGCAGACGGAGCTGATGATTGATACGCGGTATTTTCGTGGGCTAATCAAACAACTGACATGAATGCAAACAGGACGTAAATATTGGATTTTATGACAAACGATCGTCAAAATTAGCATCCATATTTTGTACATCTCTCTATCTATAATTCCATTGCCTATTTGCTTTGCTAGAAGACATTCTTGTCCTATTACAGAATATATAATCGATTTAAGTGGTGTACTAACTTACCGATACGGTTTGCCAGTATCATACCTTTATTCTGTGTTTCTACACTTACTAAGAGGTTTGAAAGTACCAATACATCCATCATAGATTCCTGCTGGTCTTAGTTGGTAACTGTCAATTGACCACCTAGTACTTTAAAATGACAAGTGACAACTTAGCATGGTTAGACATAGACACTTCATTATCTCAATGTTATTGTTCTATGCTTTGGACTGGATGATGAGGTTTTGGTGAATCATCATCAGGGAGGTGTAACATTCAGGCCTATATGTAGCTTGTACCCAACCGGTCCGCTGCACGTAAAAGTATAGATACCTTGTTTTATATAGAAAGAACGATGCTGTGTTAACCTCAACTTGCAGAAGTAGTATCTTTACTGTGGCACCTGATAAGCAAGCCATAGGTGGTATGTACCATGATGATTGAAGGTTATAGTCAATCGTCGTTTTTTAACTATTGATGTAAATGGGAGGAATTTAGCAAGTGTGGCTGCTTGCTAGAAAAGAAATCAAAAGAACTTGACCTTTTCCATCAACGTTTGCGAGACACTACTATCAATAGCCCACATAACAATTTTAGTGGGGCTCATCCCTGGTCTCATGCTCTCAGGATGCACATGTGCACATCTATTACTTATGTAAGATACAGTAATAAACTTAACCTCAGACATAATATGCTGACAACTAGTCACACTCATACTTAATGACTTCAATTGACAGTGAATCTGCACACCATTGATTGTTATGCTAACCACTCCCCTTGAGAGGGGTAAGAGTGGTGTGTATATACATGGTACTTATTACTGGAGAATAAAACTTGTAAACCAGATGCCCTTTTTGACCTTTCTGGAATATACCAATTCAACTACTGAGACTGCCATTATGGAATCTATGTTAATTCAAAACTAGGTACTTTAAAGTAAATACCCCTCCACTTGGTCATTGTTTTGAGATGGGGTTCTCAGACAGTGTTGGTGATTAACTTTTTTTTTAGTTGTAATAACTTCAGCTTTTTGTGTAATAATGGGGCCTGCTAACTGTCCAGTTATAGGATGTAGACACAGCACCTATCAGTTTAACAAAATGAGATCAAGTGCATGCCTCATTCATAAGGAAGCTTTGAGTAAGGACTGCACTTGTGACCCACCTTACTGGTTAATCTGCTTTCGAAGTTCTAATCATTACCAAGGTCAAAGGGATCATTGGGTGAAAACTATGAAGCGAGAGGAGAAGAATGGTAAACTATGGTATCCCAAGCCAAGTGATCCAGAGTGAAGCATCCATTTTTAGATAATGAACAAACAGAAGCTAGCCCAGACCCCACTATGTATTTTGTGTCCTGTGGTGTAGCATAGAAGAGTGCTCTTTTGCTATCAGTAAAGTAAGAAAAGAAAATTAGACCACAGTGAGAAATCATATTTGCCAGATGCTTCAGCTGAGGATGCTGAAACATTCACTGGTGAGACAGATGGTTATGGAACTTGTTCTGAGCATATGGATCACTGCTACATTATTGCACGCAAAGCCAATGACAGCTCTTCTCGTTACAAAAGCAATAGTGAAATTCAGTTTTACACAGGACTGCCAAACATGTTATTATCCCTTTTGCAACTGTTTCTTCCAAAAGTTAGATACTGGAGAGGCACCAAAGGTATCATTTTATTAAGTTACAAGGTTATATACTTCCATCTGATATCACATGGTACCCTAGTTCAGTGATTCCCAACCTTTTCTGGTTTGTTGACCCCTCGGTGATCAAATAGCTCCATCATTGCCCCCTTTCTATGTCAATAGAGACAATACACCAAATTTTGAACTATTATGATAGTTGAGACAGCATATGTTGGCAGTAGTTTCAAGTGTATTTTTGAGTACAGTTTTTAAACATTGAAGTTCAATATCTCGTTCTCGATGTGATGGTTAGTATTGATAGTGTGAGGAGAGTTCCCTGATTTCAGGTGTAAATTTAGTCAGTTATAAGCGTAAGTCTATCACAACCTTCAAAAATGTTTTTGCCCCAAAAGGGGCAATATCACCCACATTTGGAAACACTGCCCTAGTTTGTCAATCCAGCTACAATTAAAGTAGCTATAGCCTTTGAAGTTCTAGTATTGTTCAAGTCACTACTAGCCAATTTGAAGGGTTTAAACGTCAAATAGCTGTATATATCTGGAAATGTGATAGCAGGCCAAAATGCAATGCCATCTTCTTCATTTAAGCCAACCATCTGTTTTGGGTCCGGTAAAACTTGTGATCCTTGTATCAATTTTGCGTAGTACTGATCCCAATGCTGTTTGTTTACTTTGGTTGCAGCTTTCACTGGTGGCACTTTGTTCTGCATTCCTGCAAAAACATGAGCTACATGTTTAGCTTTTCTCCCTGTCATCCTCAATCCGTGTGGCTGAAGACACTCTTTTAATTCCTTAACTTTTATTCCATTTACATCATAAAAATCCATTCTTTACATATACAAGTTAACTCAAGAAAATCGCTCTCCTCTGAGTGGTCAAAAAACTTTTGGTAGAACTTTTATTACCCTACATTAGTCCTAGACTCCTAAAGATATGCAAAGTAAGGTCAGTTGAATTGGTGTATTGCATCCTGACCCTCTGTAACTAATAGCAAGGAACTTAAGCCACCAGTCCACAATGAGAAATTGATCTGAAACAGATGCCATTGCCAAATTGTAACTCTTGAAGTGACTGTTTTTAGTAATTTGATCAGTTTCATTTATATGCTAGTACCTTGTAAGGCCTAGTTTGTCAAGTATGCTATAAAAAGGGTATTACTGTAGCACCCATTTCATCATTTACCAGAAAAAGAATTGTGGCCATTATAGTATCAAGTAAAGGTTTTCTTTGATTAAAAAATACTCACAAAGCACAATCTGGTATTTGTGTATAATAATAGACATGTTGTTTATTGAACAGCTGTAAATATACTTATCCTCAACAGATTAGATATTTATAGGAAGATACCAAAAGATTTGACACAGCCAACTTTCACAGGAGCAGCTGGTAAGTTGTCCTTTCATTATTCCAGCTTAGAAAAGAAATATCTTCGAATATATAAAAAGTATATATAAACATATATACATATATAAAATACTCATTAAAATACTTTTCAAAATCTTTTTCAAAATATTATATTATGTATTTTATTGATATATATTTTGATATATATTTTGAAAAGGATAATACCGAAACATAAAGGATATCTTGTATTTTAATGAGTATTTTATATTATTTACATGCATAGGAGAATGCTGGCTTTTTGAGTATATATATGTATTTTTTTATAAAGTCAACCTGTAAAAATGGTCTGGCTTTTGCTCATAGCAAGCTTTCCTAACCTAGTTTCTTTCATCTGCCACCACTTGGCAGATAAAGGGAGTTCTATTCTGAAAGCTCACCATGAGTAAGAGCCAGACTATTTCATGTGTTGATTTTGTATGTATTTTATATATGGCTTTTATATCCATGTTTATTTATTTATAGTTATTTACATGTATATATACACATGTATGTATGTGTATGTATATATATTAATGGTAAAAGATAGTCACTGATAATGACACATAAGTCTTCATGTGGGCAGCACAATGTCGGGATACATAGAGTTTACAGGAACTCTGAGTTATAACATCTAGTTAACACATAAGATTAGTTACATAGGCTGTGTTTGTGATATCCACAAGTTGTGACTTCTTTGCAATTGAAAGCTGTATTTATAGACGAATTAGAGTTGTGATAGATAGCAAAGTGCAGATACTTGTCATAGTAGTCTTATGCATAATCAAGCGGCAGTATGATGATTAAAGATCAACTCCCAATGATTTTGGATCCTGACCACAATAGACAAGAACTAAACTACTTCTTACAAGAAGTTCAGATAAACTATCAAATTCAATAAATCAGGAAACTGCCATTTAGGCTTGGAATGTGCTGTAGCAGCAAATGGACTGATGAATTTCCATCTCAGCTGTTCCTGTTACTCATGTTTGTGCTATTGACAGACAATTGTAACAGACTGCAGCTGTTTATATTTTGTCAAAGTGCCATCTCTTAAAACAGATAGAGCAGTAGAAGATTACTAACTTTGGGACACCAGGGAACTGAGGGCATCACCATGCTGCAGTAATGGCTCCTTATGATTCCTTTGTTATTTAAAATCTTGTATCATACATAACCTAACTGTGGTTGTATAAATAGCTGTAGACTTTAAATATTAGTTTGATAAATAATCCTGAAGTAGAATACTTCATATTTATTACTTGAAATTATGGTTACCTGTAACATTGGGGAGTTTGTGTGGGGGGAGGTAAATTTGGACAAGAATTCCAGAGGAAATCTTCCTAGTGTCATATTTTGAAATTTGATTTATTTACCCTGATGTAAAACTCATGTAATAGGCCCATTCTCTTTTCATTGCAGTATCAATATGCAGCATTTTATTCATAATATTTTTGATGATCTCAGAGTTAACAAGTTTCCTCCGGGTAAATGTGTAAGTATTATAGTTCACTATATATTTAAATGGTGCCACAGCTTGTAGCCCTTGTACTTTTGGTCAGCATTCAGCACTGCCAGCCTAAGATCGATCCTAGGGCACCCCCAAAATGGCAATTTCATGCCAACCTCAGACAGGCCCAACATGGACTCTTGGTATTGCCGACCTTCAAGGGTTACAGCTTGAAATTGACAATCAGGGAGTGGCTTTGCCAACCTAAGTCAACCTCTAGGTTGGCAAAATTTTACATGTGCTGACCTCTTTGTTAGGAATTAGCAGGGCAGGCTTAGACCTTCAATATGGAGTATCACTGTGGTATACATAGTAGTTTTCAGGGTGTATGAAAGTTAAGTAGTGAGAACATAAATTATATCAGTAATGTATGTTAATGGTAACATGGTTGACCTGTTTCTGTCAAGCATTGTATATCAATGTATATATTGCAGCCTTGACAAGGAGAGATACATA
>JAAAKL020007573.1:0-16748 GCA_010016065.2 Carybdea cf. marsupialis auct. non (Linnaeus, 1758) | reverse complement strand
AGCGGGGGCAGAATCTTTTTCGGGGGGGGGCGGGTGTCAAATATAAGCATAAAACTGCCTTTTCATTTTGACAAGCAATAGCGTGTGGGGCACAAATATTGGAGAGCCATTCAGCAACTTTTTCATGACAAGCCAAACTTTGACCGGAAGAAGTACTCCCCAGTAAAACGAACTCTCCTCCACCACAAAATATTCGAATCTATTATCACCCTACGATGCTATGTCATGAAATTGCGCGACATAGCTCCAATGAATAGCTCCAATGAAATAACAATTGCTCATGACAAATAACATCAGGGAAATTTGAGGGATTGCAGAAAACGATGTGCTTACTTGCGGCACTCATATCAAAGCATTACCGTATGGACTATTCAACAAGATGGTATCGCTGAAAAGCATAAGAAAACCTAAAACTTTTGAATAGCAGTCCGATTCTCTATATTACAATTGCATACCCCATACAAGTAGTTGTTTCGATATTGTAACTCCCTGAAAATAATGCATGTCCAGCAGCCCATATCAGTAAATAGCGAGTTGTTGACTACCAGTTCCTCGATTTATAGCGCCATACTTATATATCACATCAACATTAATGAAAGCCACACTAAGCAAAGTATCCTCTGAAATTCAGAACATTTCATTAGCTTGATGAATTCCAGTGTAATATTATCAAGGATTTTCACGTAGATGGAGCTTTGGGGCGACTCATGTGGAAGCAGTCAAGCTCGAGATCGCAAACATTTGTGACAATGTGCCCATTAACTCCTCATTACTTCCCCATTCAATAGCCTTCATGATAACGGCATTCCTTACTACGCAACCGAACGGTGCATCCGTACTATAATCATGCTTTTACCTACTTGTCTGCAGTCTTTCATCGTACCTCCTGATATTAACTTGTCAGCGCAGTCGGCAAAAAGGGATCCAGTCAACCCCTTAAACCTGCTAGCGTGGAGTCCAAGTTACTCAAACGACGCTTTGCCGGCTGACTATCAACGTGAATGAGATTGTACAGAAAATAGTAGGCGCCCTCAAATGGCTTTCAAAATCAACGTAGTGCTTTTGAAACGAATGGACCTAGGACCTGCACATCTAAATAAAGCAGATACTTTCGCTGCCAAATATAAGGGGATAGCAAGTCATCTTAGATGGCATGTAATGCTTTCAAGAACTACCACACACCTACCTCTTCTCATAAAATTTGAACACACTGGCTATCGAGTGCTCACTGCACCTTCTCTATCCTTATTCATTATCTGCCATTAGGCATTCCATAAAGAAACTTTCACACCCCCCTCTCGGTTCCCTAGTCTTATTGTGGAGTAACTGTCGTGGGGAATCCCGCCAATAAGAGGCAAGATCCGTGATAATTTCACCCGTTAAATAGTCCATGAACCTCTACTTGATATATATTTCATATACATATCATATTTATTTCAATTCGTGGGCTTTGTATTCATGTACGGGCATCAACTTCGGCAACAATTGCCGACTGTGCTAGGAGTTCCACCTCGTTATATAAAAAATCAAACCAGGGGAAAAAAGCAATCAATAGTTGTACCTCTGAGTCAGGATAACAGCCTATGGCAATAAAGCTTGAAATAATCAACAATTTTCAACGCATATAGTTCCGACCCACTTAAATAGGTACGTCAACAATAGCTGTTATGAGCTGGGTTAAGCTCGGGCTACGCCACAAAAAGTACCCTAGATTAACAGCTAAATCACTTAACGAGGGGAAAGTCAGCAAATAAAGGGCAGTTGAAGCATCAACAAATAAGGCTCCTTCTTTACAGAACCTGAACTGGTTTAGTAGGATGTATACCGTGTGCAAGCCGGGTACAACTTGTCACGTTCTAGCGTACACCCCATTCACAGCAGTAATGGTACCATCTGAAGTTCGTCCTTCATCATCTCACTACTACATTCTATCAAAAAGCCTCGAGATATTTGTCCAAGGATGACGACTGTTTACTTCATTGGCGCATTTCAATTTGTCAATAAGAAGTACTCAATACAAACTCCTGGATCTATGAGTTTATGGCGTTTTTCACAGAATTCGGAGCGCCAGAAATCTTCTCTTGTGCATACACCATCTAATACAAAAGCTCTCACCTCCTCTGGAAGCTACTACATCAGTGTTTAGCGCGAATTTGCAGCAGTGCCCTCTCCAATGTGTATGAAAAGCACTCATCTAAACGCACTCCGCTACATCGTTTCTTCCGGCTCGTATTAGCATTCTGGTGTGCAGTCAAATGGCATGCAGTTGTATAGCTTCGACATAAATGTTTTCATGTGCTGCCCGAAAGAAAGGCCTTCATAAACCAAATAAAAACACAGATACCCAACATACCCTTGTGGGAATTACACAAGTATACAAATAATGTAATATCGTCTCTCTTATGCATCTCATACATCTTTTAGAGAACCGCCCACCTTCGTTCACACAACTGTCTCTCAATCTTTTTTAGCTCACTTTGCCACCATGAAGTTCTATTTAGGGCATAGCCATCGGCATGTTGAACGGCTTTTCGTAGATGTGTCATGATTAAATAAGTATTTTCTCATGGAAATTGAGCAGTTTTTTATTCTTCGTTTTTGACTTTGTTCGCTAACCTTCTATTTGGTACTCTACAGAATGGAACTTGCGAAATCCCTTTGGCCAAGAAGTAACGATGATGTCGCATCTACAAGCACATGCTGATTGATATGCTCATGGTGTTCCATTTCTCGTACTAGACAAATCAGTAACATCTTTCCATATCTTTATAGGAAATGCTACACTTGGGATATTAAACTTTAAGAACGGTACATCTAGTTAGCTTCAAAAGAACTTTATCGACTTCCAAACTCCCTTCTCCTATCCCCAGTAACTAGGGCAACAAGTTTTACCATTTAAGATGGTTGCACTGGCCATCCCTTTTTCTCGTGTCTACATCGTACAATAAAAGTCGGCACAAATATAAAATTCCAATTTATCTGGCAAATTGAGGAAGGTGTGCAGCGGTTTGCCGATTTGTAAGTGATCAGCAAGTTATCACTTCACTGTCTTTGTTCGCTCTCAAATACATTACCCAAATTACTCAATCTTTCAGCCATGACGGCTCCTTGACTTTTACTAACATTTCTAAACCACTTAGGAGGATGGGAAAGGGTGTATCTGACAAGAACTACCAGATATACTGACCAAATACACAAACAAAAACAAATAAAATGCATCATTCAAACGAAAGGCGATGGAAAACACCGAACCGTGGGCGATACTCGGTATCGATCAAGATGTAAAAAGCACTAAGTTCCATACGATCGAATCTTCCATTAATGTACCCTTCTCATGTGGACAGTTTTGTTACAGAAACTTGTTGCTCATCAGCCTACCATAAAACTACGATAAAAAGGGGGACGAGAGTGAAGCTGCGCGTGCCTTCTCTATTTTCCCTGTCACAAGGTCTCTCCTTGACTTAGCTAAATAACCAAGACACGAACTAAACTACAATCAGTTCCACAAAAGCAGAACCGAGAAGCAGCATAACCTGGTCGTTTCACAACCCTAAAAAAGTCATCAACTCTTTACTATTTCGTTGTCATTTTATCAGCTTCCCTTTGATCTTCATACAAACAACGCTTCTCTGTGCCAAGACAGCCAATTAAGAAACTGCCTTATCGGGTTGGTAGCAATGCAACTGCCAGTTGTAGCTCAATGTTTATTGTTAAAAATATCTATACCAAGATTTTTACACCCGCAACAAAAAGTGCATGCATTTACAGAAAACCTACTCATGAACGGGGCATCGCGACCAGCTCTATAAACCTACTGACGTCACGAGTTCCATGAATTTTAATAATCTTGTAAGAAATAATAGAGATTTGCCCATATTCTTTGCCGTTATTCTCTCATGAAAAATTTCCAAATGTCAAGATTTTAAAACTGATCATTAAATTTCATAACTGGAACCCAGTCATATTAGAATGTACTCGTGGGACATAATTAACCCCATTTCGAGCCATCGTCAGGACTACTCTAGTCAACGTGTCATTTCGCCTTCAATACATCGTACAATAAAACCTTATTTCCTTTCCACATTACGTTCCTTTCTCATCCTTGATATGCCTTTTATAACAGCCCCTTTTGCATTAAAAAAAATACCAGTTTTCTCTCACAACATTCTAGTCCATTCTTAAACGCCCACGTTTGTCCAGAAATTAACAAGGACTATGCCCTCTTTACACCTTGCTCTGCGTCAACGCCGAGCGGTTTTATGAGATAGCTGTACAGACAGGTATGCAAACAACCGCCTACCAGACGTGATTTTAAAAAGCGGTGCTTCCTAACATTTTGTAAAACTGATTCCTAGTAAAATCAAGATGTCGTTTCACGATCTTCGGCAGAAATTGCATCGCTACTTAAATGTTCCTGTGTTACTTCTTCAACCTTATTAGCAATTTCAGAAGCTTCTTCGCTTGTAATGTTCGATTCGTCCACTGCCTCGGATCTAATTACTTCCATCGACACTGTTTTGTCAGTGCTATGTTCTTGGTTTTCTACTGTCATGTCGGTTACATCTGCATCCCTGTCATCCTGACTTGATACTACATCATTTGCGTCCCCAGTTTGTTCCGGTACATTCTCGTGTGACACTTCCATAGAGTCCATCTCCACTGAGTTCTGAATAGAATACGTAGACGGCTGTATATCGCTTTCATCGGTAGCCTTTTGTAACATTTCATTCGCAACGGCATCTGACGACTCATCCGATTTTTTGGCTTCGATGGTTTCAATGATACTCTTCTGTGGCATAATAGGAACCTCCTCCCAACGCGTTCGCTTAAACTTGGGTTGGTCATCCACGACGGCTATTTCATCCTTAACCTCCTTAACAGGCCTCTTATCTCCAACTACCTCTCCCACAACAGGAGTAGAATTCTCTATATCCGGCCCTGCCTCCAAATTGCGTTCCTTGCCTTCCGGTATTTCTGACCCCTCCTTCGAGTCTCGATCCGAATCACGATCACGGCGCCTTTCTTTATCACGTGACTTTTCCCTGTCGCGGTCCCGACTATAGTCTCGGTCTTTGTCACGCTCCCTGTCGCGCTCTGACCTTCGCCCAGAGCGGTCAAAGTCACGATCTTTTTCTCTCTCACGCCCCCTGTCTCTTTCTGATTCTCTGTACCGTCCTCGATCTCTTCTTCCGCGATCTCTGTCACGGTCTGATTCTCGATCCCTATACTTCGGGCGACTTATGTCACGGTCCCGATCTCTATCACGGTCCTTGTCCCTGTCTCTTCCACGCTCTCGATCTCGGTCTCTATCCCGTTCTCTGTCCCTGTCCCGTTCCCTATCCCTGTTTCTGTCTCTATCTCTTTCCCTGTCTCTATCTCGTTCCCTATCCCTTTCACGGTCTCTCTCCCTCTCACTGTTTCTATCCCTGTCACGTTCTCTTTCCCACTCCACTCCCTTTTCCCTCTCACGGGATCTATCTTCTGAAAAGTCTGCTTCCCCTGATGATCCTTCGTCCCATTTTGTTCGTCGCTGCGTTGGCTTATCGCCATCCGACTGTCTCTTTAGAATGTCCTCTTCTTCCTCTTTCTCGTTGTTGTTGCCACTTTGTTGTAGATTTTGATTGAACATATCTCCTGGTCCTGGAGGTCTAAAAAAGTTACCCTCACTACCTTGTGGAGGCATCCATGGCGCACGCAAGCCTGGCGGTGGCATACGCTGCGGGAAAAATGCACCATGAGGAGGCATATGGGGTGGCCCATGGGGTGGTCCTTCACGAGATCCATGTCGTGGACCATGTGGTATCATGGTGGGCCCACCCTGAGGTGGTCCAACAAAAGGACCACGTGGGTGTCCATGCATCACTCCCGGTGGGGGACCATGGGCAAGACCATGTGGGGCTCCATGTGGGGCAGTAGGCCATCTGTCTCCTAACGGTCGTGGCATAGGCGCCCTTGGCATGTCAACCCATGGGGGGATGGAAGGTCCTCGAGGATCGAACGGTTTTGCAGGTGCAGCTGTTTCAATGGAATCATCTGCACTATCTTGTTCTGTGACCATCTCCGACTCTGTAGGCGTGTCTTGGTCGGGGTTCTCATTCTCCTGAAGTTGCTTATCTGCCTCGGGCTTATTCAAGTTACTGCTGCTTTCTTTCGTCTCACTATGCTGCCCTTCCTCTCTAGATTCTTGTTGCACATCAGGAATAGTTGGGCCGGTTGCAAATTCTGGAGGCCACTGTCCCGGAAGAGGAGCTCGTAACCTGTGTTGCATCGCATGACCTGGCAAGGGTCCTAGTTCAGGTCGTAATCCCATGGGTGGAGGGACTAAGTGTGGTGGCATCCCTGGTAACGGTGGCCTAAATCCCGGAGGGAATGGAAACATTCCTGGAGGTGGCGGCATCTGTCCTGGGTGAAACATCGGCATCATTCTTGGTGCAACGGCGGGCGGGAACGATGGTACTGCACCCATATGTGCTGGTGGGTTCTCTGCTTCTACTTTTTCTTCCTTTTGCGGCTGTTCCTCCACTTCTTCCTTTTTCCCTTCTTCATCTGAAACAGGAAGTGGAACCGAGGTTGTAATAAAGAGATTCATAAACCAAGCTATATAATCACAAATCTATGATGCAACAAAGGCCCGCAGATAGGTGTGTGTATACTAATATCATTCTTAATTCCCTTTAACAACGTCAAATTAGCCCATGTGCTTTGTAACCTCTCTTTCGTGTATCTACCCAAAATATGCACTCCACTACATTCACTACAAAATGGTCTACCATAACAATTTCGGACCTTCAGATTTCTGTAATGTTTTTTACTGATTTTTACTATTCGTAGCAAACTTATCACATGTCAAATTATCTGACGTAATTCAAAGAAAATATTTATAAGATATTCATAAAATCAACGACAAAACATTCATAAATGAACTTTTCGGGAAGCCATTGTGAACAATTCAAAATGTCAGAATGTCTGAAGCTATGATACACAATCAATGTTTACGTCTCTTTAAAATCAAATGCGACACGAAATACCACTTAAAAATGTCGAAAAATGAAAACCCAGGAATGACCTCTTCCTCTAGATCATGTAAAGGATTATCAGATTCAATGTAGGTACAGCATAACAAAAGCACCCAACCATCATACTTACCAAAATTCAGATTAAATCCTGGCGGGGCAGAGTCAGGATCGATAACTGCTCCATCCGTGATGTCTTTTAAATTTACACCCTCTAGTTTGGACCACGGAATATATGTGACGCCTTTATCTTCGTCCCAGTGTCTCTTAAACTCTGACCCCTTGATCGCTTTTCCAGGAGCCCATGCAAGCTAACAAAAAACGAATTCCAAACGAAAGGGTTACTAAGTTGTACTGTCGCTATTGTTCACCGAAACGAAAAAGACAAGTTAACAAAGCACAAACGAAGTACTAAAACCAGTATGACTGACACACCTTCGCTAAATTGCAATTATTCGTCAAATTTCAAAAGTTCAGACTAAAAAAAGATTACCAAACGAAACTACCGAGTTTCACTACGTCCCAATTTTTCCACAAAATTGTGTTTCGCGTTCTTTTATCGCGTTCTTTTATCTTATATCTATTAATGATACTTGGCCTATATTGTTATCATGCGTGATTAACATGCCACAGCCTGAAGTTCCCATGAACTAGCACAACCTGACGTTCCATGAACTAGCACAGCCTGAAGTTGCAATAAACTAGCACGATGAACTATCACAGCCTGAAGTTGCAATGAACTAGCACAGCCTTTGAGTTCTGGACCACTGATGAAGTTCTTGTTATATTTCTTGGTGGAAATCGATTGTAGCAAGGGTCCCAATATCAATACCTGTAACCGGAAAATTCCCCTACGCGTGCACTAAAAGAGAACATACTCCGAAGCAGCGAACTTATTACTGCTGTTTCTAAGGAAGAAGCAATATCAGGGCAATCACTTGACTGTAGGCCCACTGCTGGTTACACTGCTAACGTTTTAAAATTTCTATAGTAAGAAAGCAAGTCGACATACTCAAAACCTCTTAACACTTCAGTGTCACAACTTTGCTACATCCACACGGACTATTATCTGTAGTCCTGTTTACACATATCGCCAGCCAATCATAGCACCAAAAATGCTGTAGACGCAAATTAATCTTGGAGTTTACGTGCTCCGTTCAACCGTTAGTTCATGGTACTTGATTGGCTCCAATGCATTGATTTCTATACCTTGATCGTGTGCCCGTTGATACGCCTGTTCCTCAGATAATGAATTGCCGATGACGCTGCTTTCCGCTCCTTCATGACGATGAACGCACATCCTCGAGCTTGTACCAGCTGGTTTGAAATAAACAGATCAATAAGATGGTATCAAGGTATGACATAATCACAAGTTCGCAACATGCCCTTGTCATGTCGACAGAAAAAAATAGACTAACTAACTTCAGATTAAACGGTGAAAGCTGACGCGCGGGGATAGGTACGCCTGATCAAAATGGCAGCGCGGGCAAACACATGTCCATGCGTCCGTGAAGCGTCTTCAACGCGCGGCTAAAAACGAGAAATACTGAAAATCGCAAACACAAGATAACTCATTGGTTTGAGTTCTCTGTTCTTCAGATTATTCTAAATTTTAAAAATTGCTCTCCGGTAAAAGATACCACAAGAACTAATATACACACTTCGGAAATCAGTTCTTGGCAGAATGTCCGTCATATTAAAGAGCATAATAATCTACGCATTTCCAAAAAAAATGCGCAAAACATGACTACACAACTGTCAGGTATAGAAAATCTTTCCATTGTCAATTTTGAGCGAGAATCGACAGATTTGACACATGCAATTCATATTGCGCCCTGGCATGATATACACATGAGCTGAAGCAGTGACTGAAACATTCACGGGACACATGTGAAATGAACACCTAGTATGAAGCGTCGCATGCTAGTCAAGCCAAGGAATCATGACCATCAGTTCATCTCTGAAAAATTGCCAAAATCCGGCATTCTGGTGGCTGCTGGCTGTGCGTTGCTGATATGGATTTCCGATACGTTTAGAGTTTACTTGCCTTGTTTAATACTACGCTGCACAACAGAGTCCTGTGACACATTGTACGCGGTATGGTTAGAATCGTTGTATACGTATAGGAAGTATGGAACACCGTAATCGCAAATTTTCATGTCAAAATAAACGTCAATCATCACACAAGACAAGGCAAGAAGAAATATTTACACGCACAATTAGTCAGACACGCTTCGCAATTTTGTATACATGATATCCACAATTTTATTAAAACATTCTATTGAAAGACCTTACTGGAGTACTTGAAGGACTGACCTTGGATAACTTATCTTGTATTAACAAGCCCCTATTTCGGACACATTAAGAGTCAATTACTTGCCTAGATTGTAGGGATTCTTATCTTAGCTGGGAGCAGGCGCGAAAAAATCCTGTTTAACATGAATGTCGTGTTAAACAAGGTGTAGAGAAGTAACAGGTCTACGACAACGCGTTCAACTGCAGCTTAATACTAGCAAACGATAGTATGTCCCTACTCACATCAATCGAGCTGACTTCTCCATACTCTTCAAATACTTCTTTCAGCTGACTTTGCAAAGTCTGCTTGTTTAAATGGCCAACCCAGACGGTGATGGTGCAAACTGGAATAAAGTTAACAAACACAGTGATAGAACATGTTTGACTCTATGGAGGTAATATAATCAAGTCTCTGTTTCAGAACTAGAGCTTTTCAGGGGGAACTGACACAGAACAATCCTATTACAAACGTAATACTTCTTACCAGGATTCGCAATCTAATAAATTTCAACCGCTTGTCCCTAACTGAAATATACCAAACATATAGTCAATCATTCAATTTGCATATACATAGCAATTTACCACAACCTGGGGTTTCCATGCATCAATGCAGAGAAAAGGAAAGAAAAGAATAATAAAAAAAATAAAAAATCACACACCCAAAGGTATAACGGCGCAAAAGTGTGGTATGCTCCTTCAAAAAGTATACAAACCAATAAGAAGTCTGGTGCTCAAAAATAAATGACCTGAAATACGAACAAGACCTACGAAATATATACGGTCTTTTCTACGGAATACTACCACTGATAATAAGCAAGGTAAGAAAACCAATAAATCTTACGACTAAGTGCATTCCTTCGCAATGGTGGATATCCTTGTCGCTTCCTCTCCTCTGCACTCATATGTTCCCTTGGCGCGCTGGTGTCGTTCTTTTTGTTGTCCTCTCCTTGTGAGGTTGACCGCCTCTCTCGCCTTTCATCGTCGCGGTTCGATTCCTGCTTTCGGGCATTTTGCCACTCTTCTCCATCTCCTTTCCCACTACTCTTTTCTTTGTCATCATAGTCATCTTTTCTGCTGGATCCCATATGCCGCTCCCCTTCATATCGTCTTCGATCATCCTCCAGATCTCGTTGCCGTCGGTCTGAAAAGGAATCGCTGCTCCTATCCATAATACCACTGTTGCCTTGTTGCTCAAGCCCAGTTTCTCTCTCATCACCACCCTCACCATAGAATGGTCTATCCTGCCTACGATCTAACTTTCCACGATGCTGCGGTCTTTCAGCTTCACTCATGGGAACGCTTCCGTCACCTCTGCCTACGCGAAATCCCTCTGGAAATCGATGCTGCTGAAATTGTGACGGGTGAGTCATGGGAAGACGTGCATGTGGGGGTAGAGAGTGTGTTTCATCTTCTAGATTATCTCGGTCTTCCGGTTTTATGGGCTCACGATCCCCATGTAATTTTTCTGAAATAAGAAACAAACGTTATCAATTTCTCATTGACGGTAAAAAGATAAAATTAATCGACAAGAACTCCTACATGATGCTATCTAAACAACTATATCCAAATACTCATCATTAAAAAAATTCCTTGTCTTACCGAGATAATACTGCCTATGGCTAAAACCATCGACATATTGGGGTCCTAGACCCGAGACTTAAGCATATTTCAATAATTTAGCTATGGCAATTAAGCGATTGAAGAGACGGCCCTCAACGCCGGGAACAATGGGGTGGCGTTTGGTAATCTGAAGATCACCTTCTGACGAGTATCCCGCCTTGTTTTCCTTTCACTGTGGAATTTAGCGGGAAACTATCTTCATGGAGGTTGGGGCCATTTTTGCAAATTCAATTTGCCGTGCGTCACGTGACTAAGTCTCGGGTCTAGGCCTTTTATACGTCTATGGTTAAAATCCAATCTTAGTTAAGTTACGCAAATTTTGCTCGCCTAAACACAAAGTAGATAAGATGTCAGGATACTCTCAATCTTATGTGCAATCAGCTTCAGTTTTACCTTGTGCTGCAAAGTCACCCTGACGAAATTGATGCTGATCATTTAACGGCATTCTTCTCCCATCAGGTTGCCCTCTTCTTTCCTCTTGTGTATAACCCTCTATATGATTTCCTCCTTCACCAACATGATTGGGGCGAAAATGTCCACCAGGCAATTGTTGACCAGGGGGGCCCGAGTTAGGGAATCGACCTGCCAACAAGGCCGATGCCTTGTCATGCTGACTGAAAGGGAGGACGTTATCTTCTTGATTCTGCGGAAGAAACTGATTGCCTGATTGCTGCTGTCGGAATTGTTCTTGCAGTCGCTGTAAAACTTCAGAGGTATTTTCCGGTGTTTCATTACTCCTACAACAATGAGAGAATGACAAAACTGATTAACGTAAGTAAAGAAAAACAAATTGAAAGCCGACAACAAATAAAGAAATATGTGGCTTCTCAAGCTATAGTTTCATATGTACTGTGCGTAATCTGAATAACCATAATTGAGTAACATTTCCCGGCCTTTCCAAATTGATAGCTTGGGCAATATATCATATGACTGGAGGTCACTTTTAATACGCCTGAATACGAATTGTGTCATTCTTCAAATTGACGATAACTGTGAACACACGCATTGTGTAAATCTTTCCATCGTGCAATATACACAGTGGACACAAAGCTACTTGCTTTGTTGTAATAAGCGCAATACAGGAACGACATGTGCCGTGAAGATACATTTTACAATCCCAGCTGGAAGCCATTTCACAGGGCACAATCTCCCTACAGTTCTCCGATTGAAGGCCCTGGCGTAGCCTTTTTCTCATACCTAGTGTCATGGAGCTCAATTGCCTTATCGTTCCTTCTACTTTGTGTAAACACAGTACTACTTTCATCCTCGCAGTTTAGTTTCATCTACGAACTTCTGCAGTTTGACTCTTAATCACTCGTCAGAAACTGCCCTCTTGAACAGTGTGCCCGTACGCAGTTAGCAATAGCCTGGATCTACTCAGAATTATTTTAAAATGTATATCTTGATCGTCTAGTAGCACTTTTGTAGGCATATTTGAATGTAGATAAACTGTCCTTAGTCAAGCCCACCGTATATTCTCGTCCGATCTTAAACCCACAACGACGTGCTCAGACTCTCGATTTATATGCGAGTTATCAAGGAAAAACCCTGGCAATTAGGCTAAACGATCCCCAAAACATGCATGCTGGTATACTGCATCGAATATGAAACTGCATAACGAAACTACGAGATCTATTATATGGGTAGGTTGGCAATGTTATCTTAAACGCAGTCATGAAAAGACCTGTAGCCGAAGTTGGATCCAGACATCTAGTCGCTAATTTTACTCAATGGATTGCGCTACACGCAGGTAGTTCCGCTTCGGAACAATGAAGAGTTAACCATCTGAAGAACCAGGTAAATGCCGTCACTTGACACAATTTTGACATCCGACAAAGATGTTACTGGCGTCTTGGCGTCAGAGAAAGTAAGAAGCCGATTCCATTGAGAGTAGGAGTAGAACGTAAACTGATCATAGAGATCATCAAGACCACACAATTAACCCTTCTTAAACTAAGCCACAAAGAAAACCGTAACCAACGTCTGGACGACATGACACGGCTAAAGGAAGGGAAGGAAGGGAAGGCAGAGGAAGCAAGGAATCAGGTACGTGGGCACTCGGCCGGGCCACACATTCCCTGGATACAAATCCCTACACCAAGGGAAGACGACTGATGGCTCCCCGTGGTCACCGACGTACGATTCTGATACCACATCCGCATCGACAATTACGTGTTATTTGATTTGACATTCAAACCGCACATTTTACGAAGTCGAAAATATCACTCCCGTGCTCCGTTTATGCGCATGCTCACAAGGGCCATTAAATAACCTTGGCATTATGGTAAGTCTCTGCTCGAGTGGAAGGGAAGCTTTGTCGAACACAGGCTTTTGGCATTGCAAAGAATATGGAGGAAAAGCTGTAAAGCAGAGCGACCAAGTGTTCGGTCATAGGCTTAAGGTGCGCTATTTTCCCTTTTTATTTGTTTCGCTAATGATAGTGAATAACTTTGTGTGCTTCCAAAAAAATTGTGACTGCCCCATGCATTAATAGCTACCTGACTCTGATATGAACGTACAGCGTAGCGGACAAACTATACATACGAATCTGGCGAGAGCTAAGACAATTCCACATCACGACGGTTTGTTTATATGACTTCTTAACCAAAAGTAAACAGATCCCCGCTAGAACGTTAGCTACTTCTCAATTTCTCCCCCTTTTCAAGAAAGAATACAATGGGCCCGTGCACCCTAAGTCTCAAACCAAAGGAAATTTTTCTGAGCATTTATAATGTAGGAGGAAGGTCGATTCAGAGGTACCAGCACTTCCATACACCGATAAAGATACTTTTAAAAATGGAGCTTTTGGCTCAACGACAGCACGAACATTATCTACATGCCTCCAGGATTGTGTTATTGATTTATAAATGGCAATTGTAATAAAGCACGCGGTCACAAAATGTCTTCTGCAAAAAATTACGCGCGCCACAAGAAGCTCCGGATGGAAATGACGCTCTAAAAGTAATGAACTGAAAAGTATCCACCCGAAGTTGACGCCGTAGCTTAAGTGTATCGGAGTTGGAAAAAACGAGATAAAAAGCAGGGGGCTCAGAGTACTATCGGAGTTGCTCTTCTTCACAACAATATGAATAGTTGCAAGTGTTCTCCATGGACCATGGAAAGAAAGACGTTGAGCAAAAGCCGAGTGCATTAATTATCCTTACGTAAATTCGTCACAGGAATTCTTTCCTACCTACAAACCTTAAATGTTTTCTTCTTTCATTAAAACTTGTTTCAAGAGGAATTTATTGGGTTGAATGACTAGTTCTATATCTTCCTCAAAGACGTCGAATACGCGTAAGCATTCACAGTTCAAGTTTGTCGTTTCCTGAGTTTTGCTTCTAAATGTTATTACTGGCTATATACTATTACCCGACGAAATGTTGATCAGGCTTCTAGATAAAAAGCAACTTTAATCACAAATAACTTTACCCCATCTAGCGCATGATGTCATCAGTTATCAAAATATCAGTCATATTGTAGATAGCGGAACGGAACTGGAAGATGTGCCTCTGTCCAGTCTTCCACATTAACACATGACGCGCTCTTCACTGTATGACTTCGCGCAAGAGGCTTCCGTCTAAATGAGAGGTCGTACCCTGTAACGTTCTCTACATAAAGGGACATCAATCTACCAAGCGCCCTTGAATTTTAACTGATTGAAGTCACTTCGAATAGCGAATAACCAATTTGAAAGTTACTTAGCAACCTTACCTTCTCGTTAGACGTTGTCGTCCCTTAAATCAGACCTTTCAATCAACCTAACCGTAAATTAAATACGAAAACTCGACGACCTCATAACGTTGCCTCATATTTTGCGGCACACGTAATCGGACTGGCAACTTCTATTTTTGGAAAATTATTATCCTTGCGTTTTCGAAAACTCCTAAATTTTTGTACTTGATGCTATCGGAGATCTCTCTCAGATGTTGGAACATCAATTGCAAATCGATGCAAATTTTTTTGGGCTCCCTAAAAGCATACGCGTTTATCACTACTATTTAAAACCCTACACTTCATGAACTTGATTTCATTTGTTTGCCGACTTTGTCCGACACTGTTAACTCGAAAGTTCCTGAATTGAACAAGGACAGTGATCTGAACAAAATAGTGACTCCATAGACAAAGTTGAAAATATGTGAACTGGATATAAACTTTAGTAAATATTCACCGAAGTAGTTATATTATGATTCCAAACTAAAAGTCAGTTATTGAACGTGGATTGTTTTAGAGTGTCTCTGATGCCAATAAAGAACCCGTATAATTGGAACCAACATATCCCTTGAAGATAAAAATCATTCATGTTTCTCTTCGAAACTATATCAGTATAAGTGTTAGAAGAATAGTGTTAATACCCAAAGTAATTTTTGTTACTTCTTAGCACTCGAAGGCCGTCTATATGTTATAACAACAGTGACGATTTCCGCTACCAAACTAAATACGTGTAATGGAACAACGGGGAAATATTTACTTTCGCGGCCCATCAAATGCAATTATTGATAACACGAAATTATAGTTCATTAATTTCGCTCGGCTACTCTGGTCAAAAGTAACCACATTCAATCTTGAAATAACAGGGCTCTTTGTTGACACGGGAGTCCATGTAGTCATCATAAAACCTGGACTCCAAAATTCTCGTACAACCCAATTGGTTTACATTTTCTCAGTCGCTCCTCCGTTCCGGTGAGATACTATTACCGGTGTATGATAGTAATTTCACATTTTTGCAATGGCGACTGAGGTTTGGTATTTGTGTAAAGTGTGAAATAACGTAACAAAGTTAGCTGATGGATGGTACCCGAACAGCTTCTGTTGAGGGCGGAGTGTGCGATCTTTTACTGAATTTAAACTACAGAAAAATGGTTTGCAATTACTGAGTGGTCTTAAAGTTTTCCTTTTTATCGTTGAATAAGACCGGTTCTGGATAAAAACGTGCTACGCCTTCCATTTTGAAAATTTCATGTCAAAGCTTTCCTCATGGCTGCTCTTTTTGCATACATATGAGAAAACCTTCCATATCTGTTAGTTCTTTGTGAGCAAATAATTTATCACCTCATTTCCCGCGCATTTCGATTACGACAACCTGCAGTTACGCAGTTTCTGGCCAACAGACAACTCTGTCGACTTCAGTTCCCAACAACTTCATGCATAGTTTCCCCGGGCATTTAATGAGTCAAATGAAAATGGGGCACGGTAACATGAGCTACATTAGATATGATGTACACAATGACTTGAAAGAAATCGTAAATTAACAAAATAGTTAAATGATAAATAAAACGATATGACCGCTTGGATGCGTATTGATGTGGTACGGAATAAGACAAGGGGAGGAAAGAAGGCACAAGATAAAACACCGATGCCATTTTGCTGGTATAAAAACAATAAACTACTTAAGTAGATATCATTGACAATGATTTGATTTACATTAAACAGAATGTGTCAATCAACAAAACACGAAAGCTAAAGAATAGGTAGGAAACAAGTCGCTACAGCATAGAAAGCTATAAACCAAGTAGGGAACATACACAGACAAGGCAAAATAGTTTATGATAAATAAAACGATATGACCGCTTGGATGCGTATTGATGTGGTACGGAATAAGACAAGGGGAAGAAAGAAGGCACAAGACAAAACACCGATGCCATTTTGCTGGTATAAAAACATTAAACTACTTAAGTAGATATTGTTGGCAATGATTTGATTTACATTAAACAGAATGTGTCAATCAAAAAAACGTGAATGAATGCTAAAGAATAGGAAACAAGTCGCTACAGCATAGAAAACTATAAACCAAGTAGGGAACATAGTTTATGATAAATA
>JAAAKL020007572.1:0-16748 GCA_010016065.2 Carybdea cf. marsupialis auct. non (Linnaeus, 1758) | reverse complement strand
CTCTATAAAATTACAGATTGCAGGTTATTATGCTGCAACTAAAATGTTTGGCCACAATAAAATCGTAACATTTTTAAATCTCAAGAGGAAACGGATGACTTCTGTATTTTCCTAGCATTTCCAAATATAGAAAGTATTGATATCCCATGATTTATTAGAACATGCAGGTTGATGGTATAGTTGCATAGTCGAGTATTTCTAGCACATTTTTTTCAATAAAATGAAAGGTGACTGCCGTCAACGGACTGAATACCCAACACTGTCTAGGGGTTTCCCATACCTGTTTTAGCGGCACTCACACCTAGGCTGCCTCATGTCAATCTTTGATGAGATGATAATGATAAAAGATTTTGGAATGCTACTTTAAGTTAAAATATATCAACACCACAAAGGATTATTGGTATTGCTATAATGTATGTTCGGTGGTAGCCGTCTGCTAAACCTGTCCACGATTATTATCTCCTTATACATTGAGTTTAAACCTAATTGAAATGGAAAGGTGTTACTGTAGCGCTTCATTGAAAAAATATTTGTTCAATACTTCCTAATGCAGCTCCAACGCAAACATTGGTCTGTTTCATTATCATGTTTGTGAGAAAATGAATAAAAGCGTTCTATTAGATCAATTTTAAAGAAGAAGTGAGTCAAAATCTATGACCAACACACTCGGGTGATTTATGCCATTTCCTCAATAGCGTAGCCAGCGAATTCCTGAGTTGGGAAACATTTCTAATTCTAGAATATTTCAAGAAAGGGTTATAGTTGGCTACTAAAATTTGTAAAGGGACATATTCCGATATGCATGGTTATGTACCTCAGGTTTTTGAAGCCAATTAACCTATTGTTATACTATGAGTATTTTCTCTGTGTTTCTGGATTACGGATGAGGCCTTATATATTGGAATAGTAAAATTGATAACTCACATAAAAAAGAGGGTGTGCTAACAATTACCTTTAGATAAATAGCCAGCTTGCCGCCTGAAGGGTGAGCGATCGCACAGAATATGAAAATTTTAGTGGCATTCGAAAAAGAGTAACGTTAGGTATGATTCTGGATGATGCTCCATTGTTTCTAATGTTGGTATGTTAGATTGTGCAAAGGTTGAGATAAAAATCCAGTGAGTCAACAAACTTTTCCAAACTTTTGTGTCATACGCTCTATGCTGCTAAATTCTTCTTTCAAGCATACAGTTGTCACAACAGGAAATAGCAACCCCCTACCTCCTTAGCTCCTCCACTATCCCCGGCAGCTAGGCCTTATCTATAAAACATGAGTTTAAGGAAGGAAGAGAGAGAATTTGTTTGGAAGCAAAGGAGTAATTCTCCAGTCTTTTCAACTTTACATTCTTTGTGTACAAGTTACAGGAAATGTAGAATTTAATGTTGAATTATACCCCTTCAGCAATCATGTAATACATTCTCCTGGCCTTGTGGAAGTCGATTATCCAAACTAAATTCCCATATTTTCTCCATCTATCATCTGCCTTTCCTCTTCCCTGGCATTGGAATCCTGCCATTAGGTAGCCTTTATCTTGAAATTTTTTGTTGGATTTACATAGCAATAAATTTCTGCAAAACAAGCCCCCCCCCCCCCAAGAAACAACAACAACAACAACAACAACAACAAAACAACACAGCGTCAGCTCTAGATTCTCACTTGATTAAATTCCTCCGAAAGGTATCTGATTATGATGCTATTTCCTTTCTTTATCTGCGCTATCACGACGGTTGTGCTTAGAGGACTGTGTTACGATATTTTTTAGGGTAGCATTCACCCTCCATGTCTTGTACACCGTGAACCAACTTTATAAACCCAACTAAAACTGAGCCCTGTGACTCTACATCTTTCGCGATGTTCCACGAAAAGCCTTTCCTTTTCGCTTTTAACTATTTTGCCTTTTTCAAACTTTTACTTAGTGGTATTTAAAAACTAAATGTCTTAGAACTTGTTAACGACGAAGATGTAAGTTTTAACAAAAATACTCCTCATAATCAAGATTTTAGACGCAGATCATGTCAATTTCAGTTAAACTAGCTCTTTACACTGGATTTAACAACTATTTTTCTTTTACCCCACAATTTAAACTTGTCTCAAAAGTGTTGACAGTCGAGGGTATAGCAACTATGGAAAACCTTTTCCATGATTGTTGACGTCCGGCTGTGCTGTATCATCGTCTCATTCAATCCCAAAAATACCCTAACTTTTGTATTGCAAATGGATCAAATATGAATACAGGCACTTTTTATACCTACAGAGTCACACAACTATTATCATCATTATAGCTATTGTCCTACTATCTGGCACCTTAATAGACCCAGAAATCTTAAAATAACTTAGGTTGGATCGGGTTAGGTTCTTTCCTTGTTTAGTGTTATGCCAAATAACAGGTAGTAACTCAGTGAGAAACAACATTTACTCTGCTGAACTTTTTAGCTTATTGTCTCTTAGCCGATGTGTTTTTCTCTTCTATCTTGTCTTGGGGTGTAAAATAAGCATCCTTGCCCTCCTATAAGCCATAGCACCTCCTCATTGCTCTTACGTTGAGTTCAGCGTATTGTTTCCTTTAATCCTCATAAAAACATTTCGAAATTTCCTGAAAGCTTGATGTCAGCTATTCTAGTATTCCAAGTTTCAATATTGTACTTAAAGTGCTCCAAAACAAGGGTATGCCAAAGGATTCTTCACAATTGCGCCTAGGCTGCTTTTGACTAAAGTTCCGCGCCTTCAAAATGCTGTGTTTACCCGGAAGAAGTAGAACCCCCATCATTTAATATCGCTCCGTACATTTATGTCCACTCTATCAATTAAAAATCCTCTGGAAACGAACACCTAACAAGAATAACAAAAAAAGGTGAAAACAAGCAAACTCAAATGGATTGTTGTGAAAATTCTTAGTTAGACACAGACACGTAAAATAGGAAAATAGGAGCAGGTAAAGATGTCAGAGAAAAACAAAAAGCAAAGAAAGATCGATTAAGAATACAAGATATGAAGGCAACCTTGTGATGCCCAATGAAGAGAAGTTGATCCTATCAGAAGGCCACTGGATATATGACAGAGGGATTGCTTAATGAGATGGATGCTATATTATCAAAGGATAGCCAACGTTTGGCGGATATAAAAGAGAAAGAAAAACCTAGAAAGAACATGATAGAAAGAACAAATGACGAGATTACCTCACATTAATGAACCGGCAAACGAAATGCCAAAGAAGATAGGAACATTAATAAGACAGAAGTTTCCATTTCTTTCATATGAAAAGTGTTTAAGTTTAAATTTGAAGATATCAAAAAGAGGGTTTCTTCAAAAACATTATTGTTAGGAGATAAATCAAAATTTTTATATCTCAATTTATGACTTTATAACAAAATAGTATTGTTCTGTTGCTTGCCAGAAAGGTAGTTTGGTGATGATCAGATCAATAAATTGCCCAAAACTCCATTGACCGAAAAAAACCTGTCGGTAGAATTATATATCTCATATCCAATTTCTAGAGTTTATTTTTTAATGATAGATTGACGCTGTAGAGTAAGTAAATATCTATTTGTTGCAGGTGGAGTATTCTATCTTCTACAGAACTCGAATTTAATATTTTCTACATAAAAGCTGCATCGCTTTCAGTTCCATATCATTTTATACTATCAGTTTCTTCCATTCTTCTACTATTTAATCTACTATCTTTCCGCTCCATTTAACACAAAAAAACTTTTATTTTTCCATCTCTCAGATATCAGGAAGCTGTAGAAAGAACTGGATCTAAATTTCTTCATGAGAGGAAACATCATCATCCACAAGTCTTCCATGCCGATATTCTGACTGGTCATCTTCGGGACCTAGAATACCTTTACTCTGTTTATGCTTAACACATGGCCCAATGGTAGCAGGGGGAGCATGATAAAGAGTAACTAATAAATTGAGATTTTCGAGACAGCACAGATGTACATAAATGTATTCAAGGGGCCGGAAGAGGAGCATTCAATCAGTGTAGCGAGGATTTGGTTTCATATTAGGTTTCATCCTATTTGCTATTTACTTGCAGAACAAAATTTCAAAAACGCACAGGCAGGCAGAACGCGCCGGACACAGTCATGAATATTACCACCAATTGTTTCATTTTTACTTGCAGTTTTGAATTTAGTATGAATATATGTACATTATTTAGACAGATGTCTTTCTATTTACAACTGGTATTAACTTATTTTAAACAAGTTAGTACAAAATTGGATTTTTACAAATTGCTGTAGCTCCTAATAAAACATTACGAGACGTAAATGTACAGCAAATCTATTGAAATGTTGTGAGGAAATCTTAAAGCTCACGAAACCATCGCAGTGTTAAGCAGTACCTATGGTACTATCTCCCCATAAAAATCATAGGTGAACTGGAACATCCCAACAAATACCTTAGCCGTTACTATAGTAACCGTGTTATCCTTTATCAGACTGTGGTGAAAAGGCACTTTCTACATCCCAAAACAAAGATTAAGTGTGTATGTGGACTTTCATTAGTGAAGTGGAAGACAAGCAGGGGAAAACGTAATTGTTGACGAGGAAATGCTACAAATACGCCCATTTGAATGGTGCCTGCTCCGACGATACATGTCCAGCAGCGTACTAAACTATTATCTTTTCTAGATCAATTTTAAATTTTACCCGTACATAAAGGGCGAGGAAGACCAAGATAATGTTAGCCAAACTATGCCTACAATATTTTTACTGAAAGATTGGCAGATCTCTTCCTATGACAGTGATGCTCTAGAAAAAAGTATATAAGCTGTGTGGTGTTTTAATTGCTTATACGACGATAGGAAATACGTTAAAGTTCTCCTCTGTCAAATTATTGCTGAGAAGTGACTTCCTACGCTTTACTTCGGACATTTATAATTTGCCAAATAAGTTGTCGAAGAACTTTGAAGTGACCGTTCCACATTTTAAAACATGTCCAGTCCTAAAGTAGATAAATTGCATTCCTTTTCCCCGCTTATACACCCTACACAAGAGTCTAGTGAAACTTACACGTTTCTTGCTCAAATTACGTTTCTCCTATAAAATGAGTGTAAAATATAATATAAACCACTAATTTGTCATGTTGAGTGTTAACACGATAAAATTGTCGTGCCACTGAGTGTAGGCCAAAACATGAATTCTGTTACATTCCTAATAAGATACACGTACAGAGGGGGAATTCTTGCCAAACAATAGTTTAAGATAAGTAGCTAAACAAATGTACCTGCAGCAGATAATTCGTAGTATTCCTTGGGTGTTACTTTATGTATTAAGTTATGGAATATATATTATATGCTTAATTTCTGCTTTTATTTAATATTTAAATGAACGGGGTCTTGCATTCTAACAGTAGTGCGTGTCTACAATGATGATAATTACAGGTAAATAACAAGCTTAGTTAACCTAAAATAACTTAAATTAATGTAATCTCATTATTGTCTGTATATGAAGTGTACAAACCATATTACTTACTCATACATCTCTTTTCTGTATGTCATTTATTAAGTACATTAATTACTTTTTAATACCGTATCCCTTAGGTATATCACATATATTATAGTACATCGTTAGATTTCCTTTCTCTATTTTTATTTACAAGGCTAAATATCAGTTCAATAACTTAGTTCTTCTTTTCCCCAAGAACGCTTTTTCCCTACAAGCTTAAACCATATTTGTTTCATCATCCTTTAATGGCGTTTTGACGTTCCTTTCCTGTCGTATAGCCTCCGTTAGTTTGTCTTCGCCATGTAATTTCCGTACGTGTTTCTTCAAGTCGAAATTACGACAAAAGCCCTTGCCGCATAACAAGCATGTGAACGGCTTGTGGTCGTTGTGTGTGTGCATATGAAAAGTCAAGTTGTAAACTTGGTGAAAAGCTTTGCTACATATGTGACACTTGAAAGGCTTTTCTCCAGTGTGAGTGAGACGATGATTTTTGTAGTTTCCTTTCTGATGAAACCCTTTCCCGCAGATTTCACATTTAAATGGTTTGTATCCTGCATGGATCCTAATATGAGTATTAAGAGTCGAGCTGCGGTTGAAGGCTTTCCCGCATTCCTGACACTTGTGAGGTTTCTCTTTAGTGTGAATAATTTTATGGCGGCAAAGGGTACTTGCTTGTCGAAATCCTTTCCCACAAGTTTTGCACTTGAAGGGCCTTGCCCCAGTGTGGACTGGCATATGCCTTGTCAGGTTATAGTGAGCATTGAAGACTTTCCCGCAAACCTCACAAGTGAAGACTTTCTGCGTACCGGCAACGCGTTTCTTCCTTGGCCTTGCCTGCCCCTCGTGATCCGCACTCAACTGATGCAGCTTAAGTGCAGATGAATAGGCCCAGCTTCGCACGTTCGGATATGCTTCGTGGGAGTTTAGACTAAACGCAGATCCAATGCTATTTTCACTTGTTGTGGGAGATGGTATGATGTCATCCTTTGAGTGAGGCGATGTCGCTTTGATTCTGTACTCATCTGAAGCGTAGAGCGTGTAAGGAGCAAAAACCTTTGTGGTCCAAAGCGACGGGAAAGAAAAGTCAAAGTACGGCGTGCCATCAACAGAGCGATCAAAGTTATCAACAGACAAAGGAATTGTCGGTTGGGGTCGGTATAGTTTGTCGCTAACCACCTTGGGGTATCGAACTTCTGCGGATATCTTTGTGACGTTTCCATTAGGCATCTTTACGGGATTCTCTTCTGTTGAGGAATTAGAATGGACGCTTTCTTCATCACTTGCACACTCTGAAATAATAAAACAACATGCAAAATTATTAATACTATTTTCAAGACAATCAAAAAATTGTCGATAATCTCAGATACAAAGCATTTAACAAAAAAGTAGACTTAACTACCGAAAAGTAGACTTAACTACCGAATAGTAGACTTAACTACCAATATAGAAAAGCGCGAATCTTAGATATAAAACTTTGTCTTCGTAGATAGACCCTTGCCATTTGTGTATCAATTTCATACAGGTGGAGGATCATCGGCGTTTATTTGAAACCCTAGTAGAAGCCTTGAATTCTTTTCGTATAATTTTCTACTAACATGAATCTTCTGAAGCACTTTTCATAAACGCCATTAAATCCACTTTGCAATTAGAGTGGGTCTTTTTTCTTTTTGAAAATGAAAACAATCCTTACAAACTGCTTACTGTTGATCTATATTTGAAGCAGGTAATATATATAGCGGAGCCTGCATAACTTTTGTAAAAGTAAATGTTACGCACAGATAACGTTATGCTGAATTTTTACTACCTAAATCTTACATTCTAAAACAAATATATTATATTTTAAGACTAAACTGCTAAAATAAAGTTTTAAAAGTTTACAAAAAGATTCTTTCTCTCAGCAAAAACAAAAATTTGTGATACTTTTCTAAACTTGTAGCCCGAGGAGAAACTCTCTTGGGTTTTGTTGAATCCTTTGAAGGTACAAAGGAAATAAAGCACTTTACACTGGAAATTTTATTGCATATCTAATCTTCATAATGCTTCTTTGTCCATATTTTAACTAAGTTCATTGCAAGATATTTCAAAGCCATCTAAAAATATATTTCCAAAGGTAACCAGGCAACTTCTCTTCGTAAGAATTAGTCATCATAAGTCATTTTAAAATAATACTTTCTGAGTTTATTTTCGCAGTAAAGAATGTTAGTTTGCATTCAGAGATTTAAAATCTGTGGCATCTACATCTGTCTCTCTGCTGTTATTTGTTCATCAGAGTCTTGAAGTTGTTGACAAATCAGAGCATTTTGCAATGACTTCGTATCAGGATTTCAATTGCGGAGAAATAGGCGCTGGGTATGGTTAGTTTTCCTTTGTGAGTTCGTTTTCAAGTTAAATAAAACGTCTTCTGTCAGTTCTTATCTTTTCCATTCTTTTGGTTCAAAACACTAACTGTTGTCTCAACACTAGATGCTGCCAAAAATTTAATCGGAGTAAGATTGTCATATATATCTTTAGGATCACTCGGTTTTAGTATCATTCTTCATTAGATTATAACGTCGTTCTACCACTTAAGTCAATTTGAAAGTATTTCTTGTAGTAAACCTGCATTCGAACGCTCTGAGAATCTGATTTGGTAGTACTTCCTTTAAAATAAGCTAAAAGCTTCTAAATACTTCCTTAAACTCGTATCAATTGAGTCAATTTGAAAGTATTCCTTCTAGCAAACTTGCATTCGAACGCTCTGAGAATCTGATTTGGTAGTACTTCCTTTAAAATAAGCTAAAAGCTTCTAAATACTTCATTAAACTCATATCGCATATATGACTGCAGTTTTTTAACACTTTTCCTTAAACAATTTGTACCCATACGGGCCCTCTGAGCTCACATGAGTGTTGATGAGATATATTTTTAGTTTCGTGTGGATAGATATCTACGACTATCCATTGCACACGAGATTTAACCAACTGCATGGACTTAGATTCTCAGCACTATGGCATTTTCAAGGCAAAATCGCCTTCACGGTTAGTTTAGTTGTATGTCTCGGTGAACAGTAAAAGGAAAACAGCGCTAGCCATTTGTATTTTGAGCACCCCGTCGTACGAATCTTGAGTATTTTCGCTGTTGCTTCGGAAGGGAGGGTTGACCTCTAGGCAACCATCGACATCTCTGCATAATGTGTAAGCGCTTTTTACAGATATATGCAAATCCACCGAGAGATTGCTCATATCGGATGTTTTCTTAATTTCAGAATCTATCCACCGCTTAAACTCACCGTATTGCTGACGCTTAGAATGACTTGAAATTTTTGAAGTACAATCGGGAACTGATTAAAAATGGCCAGCGAATATCAAACGCTATCGTCATCTATTGATCGGAATACATTGAAAACAGCAGTGCATTTGCCGTCTCTAAGTTTACGATAGTTTGTTTTTAATAATTCATTTTGTCGTATCAAGGAGCGATGTAGAGTTCTTTTTACGCAGAAAAAGCAGTGCAAAGCCTTTAAAGGGCAAATATTTCATTACATAAATAGACAGTGTTGGAAAAGTAAAGATCGTTTTCAAGTGATGCGGACATAGTGACTGTGTAAGGATTTATGTAAGAACGAGATATGGTAAATATGGATAATAACAGGCTTGGGAAAGTGTACATTTGAAGTAACATTGAATATTCAAAAACAAAGTCCAGTAACAACTAAAATAGATTAACGATGGACTGCTGAGACTTTTTGATCGAGTGCATTCACACTCTTGCAGCGTCAAAACTGAGGGAAAACGAAAATTGATGTAATTGATATCAAACGTACGAAAGGAGCAAGCTACGTCCTGAAGAGACAGAGGTTAAAAATGTTCTCATTGAATCAAAACTAAGAACCTATCTGAGATACTAAGATGATCAGTTATAAATCAAAATTGTATGCTAACATTAAATATGAAAAAATTACTACAGTATAATTCTGCTTCAGGCAATTCAACACCCAAAAGGACAGCTAACTATTTGAAGTGCTCTTTTACTTCAGGCCACCTGTGGTGTACAAACGTATTTTTCTTCGCATACCAATATCCTAGGACGATATGGAACTAATACTCTTCTTCAAAACAAACAAAATTTGGTATGAACTATATATACAATCAGATCAGCTATTAAATAGAAAAATCAAAATCAAAATCAGTCTTGTTCAGAAATTATTACAATGAATTAATCTCTTGTACTTACCATGATGTCCTGATTTGTGAAACGGTCCTGATTTCTTGTGCTTTACCAAAAATGAGCGAGGCATGTTTATCGGGTGTTGGCGTCTTGATTTTCACTTGTAGGACGCTAAGGGCAAAGATCTTATCAATGTTACTGGCAACACTAGCACTGTCTCTCACGAAACAGTAAAATAAAGAAAGCAGTCCACTACTTAAGATGTTCTTCTTGTTGATTCTTTTTCGAACAGGTCTACCAAAGCCTACACCTCATGTGGATCCCGTTCAACAATGGGCCCGTTGCTGCGCTTTAAACTTCAAGACTCTGTCTGAGATTAGAGGACTCTTGCCGATGTCTCGACTGTGAGTACTAACTTTACCCTTGGCCTCGCGCGTGGAACTTATACTTTCCTGTGTCTACTGTAATTTATGTTCTTGAAATACCCGAGCGAGGAGCAGCTGATTCCTTAATACTATTATAATGGACTAACCACACAGCTTGGTTAGGGGGACACGACTGGTTAATTTTTGTCAAAATTCATCAGTAAATTGGCTTTTCGAAATAAATAATTCTCTTTGTCTTCAATGATCATTTTTTTCTATAAGCATTTGTTTTCGTAAACTTTGCAGAACAAAATCATAAATCAGGACTGTCTATGTTAAATAGGAAGATATTTAAGATATTAAATGGCTCGAGTAAAAGGAGGGATACTTAATGGTAATTTTGGATAGCGTCTTTCTTTCTGAAAAATCCCCTTTACCCCCCAGATTTCTTGACAAAGTTTGTCTTCGCATTTCAAGAGACCTTTGGGCTTTGCGGATGTTTAGCGCTACGTGACTCCAATAAAGAGTACAAAACGATCAGAGTTTGTACAAGGTAATAGCATGCCTCTTTTGACTTAATTAAGCAAGCTATGATCGGGAACGCTTTCAGATCCAATAGTTTCAAGTATGAAAAACCCTGGTAAATTGGACAAATTTCAATTTGGGGCTTTAAAAATTCACATAAATTTAGTAAACTCTTTGTTTTCTTTCCTGCCTCGTCAACTTGAAAGGGGGTGAAGCTCTTCCTACGCCGAAGCTATCATAGCACACGACTCTATCCATACCTTTTATTCTCCTCTATGGAGTTAACAGACAGAAGACAATAGGGGCACGCGCAGAGCTGAGCGTAGCCCAGCTGCTCGCTTGACCTGAAGATATGCTTTGCAAACCATTTTAAAATCATTACGTTTCATTCTTGAACACACGACAAAAGCGCGAAAGACCATCGTGCTAGGACAAGATCATAAGAAGGGGGGACGAAGAGTAGGTATAAAGCAGCCTCATAATTCAAATCTTGATGATTTCATTTAACTGTCAAAGGAAACCTTGAAAAGTGCAAAAGAACTTTAAAAGAAAGGAAACAAAAACGAGCGCAGCTGAACAGAAGGACATCGGGAATATCGTTTAGGGTTTTACGAAGAAATGTATTTATAAGTATTTCCTCTATATGTCAAGGGCTTGGACATTATTCTGTTAAGAAATAAGTACTCTATAATGATGGTAAAGCTTTTGATATGTCCTTCTTTGTACCGAATTTCTCTATCAGAACCTTACTGCCGCGATGTTCCTTTTAAAATTTATAATTTTATCTGGAAAAGGGGAAAATGCTGACTTCATTTTGTAACTTAAGGCTGCCTGTCAAACTTAACTTGTATGATATAATTGAAGGGTGGAAGAAGAATAGGCAATGCTTCCGTTTGTTTTAGCAGGAATCTAAATCTAGAGTTTGTTTACATTTACGTTGTTTTGGTAGCAACGAGTATAAGTATTGTGTTACACTAACCAAACTCAAGAATCTTTGTGTTCACTACAGTTAAGCTTGGCTCTGGGTGATGATGAATCGCCTGTGAGTACTACTAAAAATAAGTCTTAGCAGCTGCATATCCCTTGAAAATAGCAAAAACTAAGCAAAAGGAGGGCAAATGAGCTGAAGGAAATAGGAAATTATACTCGGCAACAGAATCCCTACGGGCTTGTCCAAAACTCTTCCTTCTGATGTTCGTAGAGAGTTTGACATAATCATAAGCTTTTCAGCAAAGCAGAGCTAATAAAAAATTGCTAAAAAATATCAGGTTACCGTAATGACCTAACGTGTCACTATTTGGGAACTCCTCTAACGATAAAATAGTAACAACATTTAACAAATATCAAAAGTGAGTACATTCTGAATCTCCAAATCTAGAATAGGTTGTTTAAGCCAGGAATATCCTTCCACTTCCTTTTGTTCCTTCTGCATTACCGGCATAACTATTCAGCGGCAGTACAACTTTTAACGTTCTGATGAAAGAGTTCGTAAACTGATGTTATGCCTAAAAGGGATGGGCTTTCTAAGATCTCTGTCCTGCATAAAGTACATAAAATACAAACAGATTCTACAAAACACACATTTAATTCCTGAGTCTATTGTCAACACCTCCTCTTTAAATGTCAGCATAAGTACAAAATCCATCTGTGCCAGTACCTTTCCCTATTATTCAGATGGTTATAGCCACCTTTTATAATAAAAGATTCCACTGGGCTTCTTACTAATTTTGTAGAGCTGAATATCCTCATTTCTAATTTCCCTACAGTATGGTAGTATCTACAGTAAGAAAACACTAACAGTAATCGAATAAATTAAAATTCCTAGAAGAAAGACTTAACAAAGGTGGGATCCGTACGACTGCCTCCAGCTTTTCTCTGTCATGTACGAGCAACTGGCATAAGTAAAAACTAGTTTAATATACTGGTGATTCCTGTTTTGTTCAATAAAAATAAAATTGTTGACTTTCACTTAATACAGTGGAATAAACATTTTATCTTCTAAAAAGGCTATGATTTTGGAACGCAATAGTACTAATATATTTCCAATCTTCTGACATCGCTCTTTAAATGTAGCAGAAACGCAGCAACTTCTGCACTAAAAAAAATTACTAGAATAACATTTTAAAAGTTAATCAATTGTCAATATTACCAGATTTTTGCTGATAACCGTATCCGTGCAATGGTAATAACACAAAGAAAAATATTGAGGTACGCGCATAACAACAGTTAATGCATCTGGTGCCATCAGGACCTTTGCACACCAACTCTAATGTAATCACATGAAGTGTAAACAAGGATTTGATCGAATTTTCTTTATATAATCTTGCCAAGCACTCGAGAGTTGCATGGTACACATTTTGAATCTGACAAAATTGGTGGACCTCCGCCAATCTCTGTATACAGAATGAGAAAATAATTCTAACATGTTATAGTTAACTATACCAGTGTCCATCGGTATTTTTTAACCTATGAACTTATAGTTACATTGTCACCATCGAAATGGAAGTTTTTTCTATGATTTGAGATGCGATCATAGTAAGATTTACTTTTAAAAAGTTGTGGAGTGCCATTTATTCCTAGTTGTATGATTAAATACATAGTTTAGGATGAATTGATGTTTGGAGTTGTGAAGTGCCATTTGGCAAAAGGGGGAAGAAACCTAGGCGTTCCTCTTCTGTTCCCGTTGCTTAGTGAGAACACTTGTTAGTTTTGTTAGTTTCGTTAGTAACGTATTAACAAAAAGAAATATTGTCTTCGTTCAAGGTCCGATCTGTTGAGATCATTTTCTCATAAAAATTCTCTCTGGAACGTCTACTAGGAGCATACCGTGACTTTAAAAGCTTATTTAGCTTCTTGTTGTTTCTGCTTTAAAAAGAACAGGCTCTGGACATCGAAAACAGGCTACCTTTGCAGTGAATCTGGGCTGATTCCAGACCACATAATCAAGTGTTATTTTAAATATGTTTGGCAGTATGCACGAAAATAAACGGCTTTGAAGTATTCTTTTCTCTACGATATCACATATATGCCTTATACGGTACAGTTGATATATAAATAAATACCTCCAAAAAGGGGACTGAATATATAAAACAGCTTGTGATTTCTTTCATTAAAAAACGGATTCATATAAATTTTAAGGTACTACTTTCCCACAAACTGTACATATGTCTCCTGTTACTGTAAACTTCCTAAAAATAAACAATATAGTAGTATAATTTAGTAGTATAATATAGCCCATTTAGTTACTACTAACAGATAGAAATCTAGGGTACCTGTCAATAAGTTCATGGTGCACAAAACACGCTTGGGTGAAGTGACACTTAACAATATGTATCTTGTATGCATATGGTACAAAGATATCTTTACGATAAACACGAATTTGGAGTAGATATTTACCATAGAAGAGAGAGGAGGTCAATTGATAACGTATAAAATAATTATAGAGAATTAGAAAATATATTGCTGATAGGATACAAGCTCGTGACCCTTAAATTCGCGCCGTGTACCTTACCAACTGAGCTACGTAAGCTTGACCTTTAAATTTCTAAAAAGTATAAAAATTTAGATGCGGATTGGTTAATGCTGTAAAAGCCTGAAAACCACTTAAATCATTCTTGGCAAGGCAAAAACGGGAAATAGTTACTTCTTTTGTGTAAGTTGTAACAAAGACAATTGCAGATCGCCTGTATCATCAAATCATTTCCAGATATATAATTGATCAGCCTTTTTCCAAGTTCAAGGTTGATTGTAAATCTTGTAATGGTCTTATATTGGCTGTTCCTTTTCCTTGTAGCCGTAGTGACCAAAAATTGTTAGAAAGATTTATATTCTGCTGTTGTGCCAAATATCACTTTCCAACTTCTAAACCCAAACAAACGCCTTATAAAGTCACAAAGCAAGCCAGAAAACATCATCATGAACGAAGTAACGGGCATGAACGAAGTAACGGGCATGAACGAAGGGATATTACAAGACAAGGGCTGACCGACACAGTGACAAACTGACAAAACATAATGGGGATACAAAATATATACCAATGAGCCTGAATGTGTAATAGCTGAGCTGACCAAGATTTAAGGCAACAAACAACTTGAATATATTTCTTACTTAAAATAATTTTGGGTCACATTACAGCAAAAGTTGAGCAGAATCTCAGTCTAGTGATACAATTAACTCTTTTCTCGTGTAATCAATAAAATGATGCACAGTTTTCTAGTCCGCTTACAAATGCAGTTTTTTCCTTGAGCCGTGAATTGATATCAAAAAATTAAGGGACAGATTTTTAATTTAATGATTTGGGTGTCAACCCAAACCCCAATTTTGCCCAAATTTTGAGCAATGTGTGTTTCTTGATGGCCCATTGTTTGGTCTATGTGAGAAGCTCTTTATTAGTAGTAGTATTGATATTATTATTATTTCTTATTTTTTTATTTTAGCGTATATCGCATCGTGTAATCCATTATGCCTGTAAAGAGATTGATGGATTGTATAGAGTGAATAGACAAATAAATATTTGAATGGACTGTATAGAGTGAATAGACAAATAAATATTTGAAGTTTAAAAACTATTATTATTTTTATCATAATTATTACTTTTTCTAAATTACTATACTATTATTACTGAATTTTCTATATCTATTAGGCATTTTTGTTCAGAGTTTCAGCTATGTAATGATATAATCGTTTTATAGCATGTCCCATTTGAGGCTCACATATTTTTTCTGTAATTCAAGTATCTGACTTGTAACGAAAAAAGTCTTAAAGGATTAAAAAAATTATAGCTAACCAAACTATCATTATGGTACGCAAATAAGTTTATAACCTCTTATTTTAGGGCATCAACATTTGTCATTAGGGAACTTGGTAGTTATTATATTCATTGCAACAATCATAAAATCAATGCCAAGTACCAAGCTAACCTGTAAGTTGCGTTAAACCCACAACCTACGTCAGTTTTTGCAGAGGAGACTAGGACTAAAGAAATCGTGTACAGTTGATATAGTAACTGAAGTGACCGACAGGTACGTTGCTAGCAATCTGTAGTTCAACTATGCTAGTTCACCCGCAGGGATGCTTCTTGAGAACCTGGGATATGCCTACAGTTAAAGAGTACTTCTCTCTATGTTGCTTTCAGTTGTTAATAAAGAAATTGATTTGAATACATGGAATCGCCTCATCCTTTGCCCCTCCTCTCCCCTAAAAAAAATTACTAAAAAATCAAAAATCTCTACCTGTGACCCTTACCTTAGTTTATCGCAAGTACTTGGGAAACCTTTTGAAAAAGCTTAAAAAATGGTTGTAGCGAAGGCAAGACTGTGAGTCTCGATGGAACGGGAGGATCCAAAGTGCTCGGATTTATTAGCCTAGTGCGGTTTTGGATTGATATTCTTTGAGGAGATATCAAAATACCCTGTCGAAGCATCAAACCACGAAGGACACCTCCATGAGCGGTGGTACCCCGCCACATCCCTTGTTGTAACTCAATAGGGGCCGATACTTTGGTGTATTTTCTCCTGACGATGTCCGTAAGTAGGCCTAATGATTCCAGAATGTGGCTGCTGGTAGAAGCCGCAACATTTTGAGGAGTGGAACCTTAAATTGTTCACACGTACATGAAACTGATATTTCAGTTTTTTCAGCTAATCTGAAGAAGATAGTATCGAAACATAACTGGAAATTTATATATTACCGGAGTATATTATTTTTAATCCGGTATGAATGCTTTGTATTTGAGACAATACCAACCGGCAGTATATGTATATGTGTGTGTATTCTGTGCATAGGTGTGTATATGTGCATGTACACTAATATAGTTTTTAAGCTACTATGTGCATGCCAACTCGCCTGTAATTTCTTGCATAAAATTTCAGCAATTGATAAAGTATCTAAAATAATAATTAAAATAACATATTACTTTTCAAACAATTTCTACAGTAAAATAGACAGATAAATGATATTGACACAGTAGTATATATATTATATATATTTATATATATGATATAAATACATATATGATTTATCAATGTTTATATATATCACTCTTTTGAAGATCACAGGATAGGACGTGAAGCATAAGTTAATTAGGTTATTTTACTCCTCCTTTTATTATTGCTTATTACCTGGCACTCTAGGAAGGTTAACAATATCACTTTCTGGTAGATATATGTGTACACATATGTATATGTATATATATATATATATATATATATATATATAAAAGACTAAAACTGCGTAAAAAGACATTAAAAACATATAAAAACT
>JAAAKL020007571.1:2033-16750 GCA_010016065.2 Carybdea cf. marsupialis auct. non (Linnaeus, 1758) | reverse complement strand
CAGAAGATGCTCCATCCAGTGTTTTTTAGACATCAGTGACGCCTGCTCCAATGTTTTTTCGATTGATGTTACATGATGATAAAGGGGGCTAGGGTACTTGGTGGAATTAGCAATACATTGGATAATAAAACTTGCAACGTGACAGCAAGGGAACTATCAAAATATAAATACATAAAGTAATCTGAGAACAGCATGGGTAAGAGTTCAATAACAGACTTCAAAGATTAAGTTAAGATTCAGAACAAGTTACACTCCGATAATTAGATCGACTTGGCGAAAATAAGTCCAGTTTGTTAGAGGAATATCACCTGCTCTCGACAATGCCATGTCCCAATCAGTGACCTTCTTGAACTCTTGGCAGTAAAAATCACATTTTACGAACTCTAAAGTTTAGAAAGTTAACCTTCAAAACGCTGACAGATAATTGTCTCAAGCTGTGGATTGTCTCGTTAAATCCACTCACTTGAATGGAGATTGTCATAATTACACTCTATGTTTTGTGTACGGATTTATACAAAATAGTTGAAATATTATCCATCAGCGGGTAAATTCTACTACCATTACCGTGATTTGTGTTTTTAGTGATTTCTTCATAAAACAACTGAGATTTTTAATTGCTTTTGTATGCAATAATGGATCGACAGTCAGTAAGGATAAGGAGTTGACTTCATATTAACTAATTCTCTGTATTTCATAATGACAACAAGCAACATTCTTGTAATTTGAAACTATAGCTTCTTTGGCGAGGAAAACGTCTCACACGAATTGTTATCCGAAGAGTTCTGTAAAACAGACATGAAGAAGTGCCTTCGTGGAGTGAAACTCGCAGCAAAGATAAGTAAAAATTTGTTTACAACATCCTAATTCAACCTGTAGGCCCTATCACTTTCTAATAAAAACTAAATGTTTATCTGCTCAAGTTTAAATTTAGAATTTCCTTTACCTTCGGACAACCAAATGGTCATTAGCGTCAGGTGCTAAGTTTGTGAAGATAATTACATTGAAATCAAAAATATTTTAAGACGCTCTTCCTTTCTTGAGACATCATTTTCAAGGTTCAAGCAAAAAGGCTTCCCTTTACAAGGCAGCTTGAAAATTTTGAAATGATTGTAATCTCTTAGGACCAAAATGTGTAACTCGAACCTATGACATCATTTTTCTTGGACTCTTACTTTAATGAAAAAGAATGAAATTTCCAGAGCCTAATTTTGCAATTAAAGTTTGAGAGAATAAATGATCCCTCAAGGTCGCAAATCTCAGCACCAACGTAACCCCCTCCCAATGGTTACATCGAACATGCCCTCTCCGTCTTTCTTTATCCATGCCGTACTATTGTTAAACAAGAGAGACTTTCAAGAGTGTCTCATAATTTCCAGATTTGCGTCGTTAACATTTTCATACAATCGTACCCAGTTAATTGCTTGGTATAGTAAGGGTTATGAAGTCGATGGATTCACAAAGTCGAAGGCTATGAAAGTGTGCTTAGCTTTATCCTCGATTGCCTTAAACAAGTCAATAACAGACCGTATATTTCTCCACTTGTTCACTGGGGTATGGTGTTGAATCGAACTGCTTGCTTTGTCAATAATTTTCTTGCTAACTTTCGTTCCATAAGTTATCCTTATAGTATTTTAAGGGTAATAAAAGCCTGTTTTCTGACTTAAATTTCCATCCTGTCGTCGATGGGGAGTTGCGATGGTGCTGAGATTTGCGAATTTGCGGGATCATCTATTCTTTCAAATATAGAACCAATATTTGAGCAAGGCTCCGTCGGTCTCTACAGGGACCGCCGTTTCACCGTTTAAAAAAGTAAGTCTGGGAGACTGTGTGATCTGAAACGTAAGGAAATCATCAACGTATTCAATAGGTTAGGATTGAAGATCACAATTACTGCCTGACAGTGACAATGTACCTAGACGTGACTTTCGACTCATTGAACGGAAAGTATTGCCCCTACCGAACAGCGAACGACAAACCATTATACGTTCCATTGTTAACGTACCGACCATCCGCCCTCTATCATCAAACAGCTTCCACGAACTGTTCACAAACGATTTATATCCCTATACTGCAACAAAAAAGCATTTGCAGACCACGCCCCTCCCTATGAACGAACATTGGCAGCCAGCAGCTTCGACAGCGAACTACAATAGAATAAAAATGCAACAGACGACTACAGATAAGGACGACAAACCATGGTTTAACTCACCTTACAGCAACTCTGATAAGACAAACGTAGCCAGGTCATTTTAAAGGCTACTTAACAATCATTTTTTGAAATCTTTCCCTCTTCACAAATTTTCCAACAGATATACCGTTACAGTTAACTACAGCTGCACCAGGAACATGAAGAACATTATCAACGGACGTAGCAAGACAATACTGGACAGATATGATCAGGGCAGCAATACACAACAGAGTAACTTCTGAAACTGTAGAATAAGGGATCATTGCCCTCTACAAGTCCGTTGATTCACCGAGAACATGGTTTATGAGGCAGTAATTACAACAAAGGACAGAGACGATGACAAAAGTACCTTGGAATAGCTGCCAGCGAATTTAAGGACAGATGCAGAAATCGTATTAAGTAATTTACTAACGAAGGGTACAGGACAGAGGCTGAGTTATCAAAATACATTTCGCACTCGAAAACACGCTCGACAGACTTTGACGTATGTTTGAAAATTCAGAAGAAAGTTTAGCCCTACAGAGGCGGCAGAGGCAGACGTAACTTATGCCTTAAGGAGAAATTAGCTTTGGTGGAAGCCGACAGAAGATTGACACTCAGTAGGCGGTCGGAAACTGCATCGAAGTGTCGGCACGGTAATAAGTTTAATCTTTACAACTACGTTAGTTATAAGGTGTGTTGCGTTATAGGAACGCCTGTTTGGATTTGTAAAATCGCCTGAAGATTGCAATAGCTTGAAACTCTGAGAAACGAATTTCCATAACTCTTCTTTAGTTATTCCCTTCTATATTGCTCTACATCAATGTATCGAGCACCCTTGTTTACAGAATTGTTACTCACGTTCTGTAAATAACATATTTTATACAAGCATAATATTCTTCTGTTAGTATTACAAAACGTTCCATATTTCAATATTTTTATTTCTGTTAAATATTTTATATCATATCAATATTATATTTTTATATGAATTTGTTTGTTTTTCTTCCTCTTCGATAGCAAAAATGCTTTTAAGCGTATTCCATAGAAGATATTCTTTTTGAGTTATCAAAACACGGAGTTTTCCCTGTAGTTTGAGTTCTCTAAGAATGTACATCACTAGGATCCCTAAAATGACACTTACAGGTAAAGCGAATTAAGCTCTAAAGTGTTTCAAATTATTTAGACTTTTCTTTTGCATTCTTTCTAACGTTTTGTATAAACAGATTAGCCCTATTCCTCATGAGGGCTAATTTTTGAAGCTATTTACTGTTCCATTTTTAGTATCTAAAATTTCTGCCTTTTATATTTATTAAGTCTATCATCAAAGTGTGGTATTCTAATAAGTACAAGCATCACTTTCAAGATTGCGACTGAAAAAGACAAATTAATCGAAAAAGGTGCAGAAAAATAACCAACCATAGCCATTTTCAGGGTCAAATTTAAGGAAGCACTTCGTAAATTTAGAACTCAGTAATACTATAGATACTTTGTTATGGAACTGCTTTGCATCAATAAACGAAGACTGCAGCTAAACATAAACATGAACGATGCAATATTTAGCGGAAAGGTGATATCGATCAGCGGGTTTAACAACCTGTAACATTTGAGGCTCCACGTGTTTACTTTAATTGTAGAAAAGGATAGCACTGGAAGTGTATCAAATATGGTTTTTGGAGATTGACGGTTACGAGGATGCGTAGAGAAATCTTTTAAATATCATCCTCTCCGAACAAAGTCGTAGGTTGCAAAAAGGTACGAGCAGAACGCACTCAACAATGGATCAATTCAAGAATATGGGAGAACTTAATGTGCAGAGTGAAATAACCGTTTATTACCGGCTGAGGTATTAGCTAGATCACTGTGCTTTATTTACAGTCGGAACGTTTTTCTTGTCCTCCACTCTTGTTATCCGTACAAATTCAACTAATACAAATAATATTCTCGGCCCAATTTTATCTCCTGCGTAACGTGCTGCTGAGTTCAAGTTTCTGCTCAACTACTTTGTTAAATCTGAAACCAGTCCACTTCTTTAACACATACCCTATTTCAGTTAATGGTCTTGCAAATTTCTTTCTCCTGCCATATCTTGCTGATCTAAAAACGATTTCAAGCTTCGATCATCATATCGTCTACAGTTAGGAATAGATAGTGTCCCACATTGAGAAGTAGAAGGTCAAGAAATAAACGTAGTTTGCAATATGGTCTTATAGATACCATAAAACGATTTACCGAGTCTGTTGGGTCCTTTCTGGTCTTATGATTTCTTGTCTGACCATCATGTCTAGCTCTTGCTTATCCTATCTTTGCTTTTCAGGGAGAGTGGAACTTTACAGGGAGTGACAGTTACATGTTTTGCATTATCTTCAAGTTTGAGGAAAATATCCGATATCAACAAAGCAAACAGTAAATGAGGAAATGATTTACTTCTGGTTGTGTTGGTAAATATGATGTAGACAAGTAATAAGATACAGATGTTCACTTGAAGCTAGACCAAGAAAAGGAGTAGAGAAATAATAACCTTATCTTATCTCATCTTATTTCCAGGGTTTGATTCACTCAGAAAGGAGGAACCCGTCCCTGGACTCCTTCCATTAATATTGGTTTCTGGCAATCTGCGGCCATGTGGGTCCGTAGTACATTGTGAGATTATCACGCCACCGAATCTTTGGTCGACCTCTTCCTCGTTGCCACTGTCTGAGAGTTCATTCAGTCGCTCCGATTTTCCATCTCCGATCTTGAAGCCTGGAAAGGTGTCCTGGCCATTGGTGTTTCCTAATTTTTGTCTACTCTACAACGTCCTGAACACCAGTGGGTTCACGCACCCATTTGTTGGTTTTTTTGTCTTTCCACGAGATGCCAAGCATAGCACGCTCCATCTTTCTTTGAGCTATGGTAAGGGTTTCTTTAATGGCCATGTCTCACACCCGTAGGTCATGATAGGTAGCACGTGTTCATTAAAGACCTTTCTCTTCAGTTTTTGGAAAAATTTTGGCTCTTCATTATGTTTCCTGCCTTGCCAAATGCTGAGATGCCAAGTGCCGCTCTTCTTTTTATTTATGGAAGAACACTACCATCATTTGTGATCTTTCTTCCGAGATAGACGTAATTGTCGACCTCTTCAATGGTATGTTTCCCAACGATGACAGAAGCAGGCGTGGCGTACCCGTAAAACATGACCTTGGTCTTTCCCAGGTGCATTTTTAGACCGATTGGTTGGCTGGCATTGTGGATTAGAGGTAAGATCTCCTCTAGTTCCCTTGGAGTGTGACCTATGATGATAATGTCATCAGCGAATTCAAGGTAGCAGAGATTTTCACCATCAATGTTTATGCCTCTGTTCTCCAAAGGGATCTTTTTTATGATGGCATCTTGTAGGAATGATGTAAACAGTCTTGGAGAGATGTTGTCACCCTGTCTAGTTTCTCTTTTAAATTTGACTTTGTCACTGTTTTAATGCAACCTGAGAGTAGCTGTTGCACCACTATAGAGGTCGTTGATTAGGGATATGTAGGATGGGTCTACTTCTTGGTTTTCTAGGGCTGTAAAAAGTAGTGCAAACTCTAAAGAGTCGAAGGCTTTCTCATAATCTACAAAGACGAAGCAAAGACAGATATGATATTCTTCAGCCTTCTCTTGTAGTTGACTCACAACTTGAATGTGGTCAATGGTAGAGAACCTGGCTCTAAGTCCGGATTGTTCTTTTGGTTGATAGAAGTCCAAGGTGGTTAGCATTCTTTTCAGTGGAATACGGGAAAAACGTTGCAAATTATGGACAGAAGTCTGATAGGACGGTAGTTGTTCAAGTCTGTTATGTCGCCCTTTTTGTGAAGTAGGACTACAGAGGCATACTTCAAGCTTTAAGGTACATTTCATTCTGTAAGATACCTGTTGAATAGTTTTGTGAGTAGCTCAACTATAGGCTCCCCACCATCTTGGAGTATGCTGGCTGAGACGTTGTCTTCTTCAGGAGCTTTGGTTTTTTCTCAGTGTTTTGATACTGGCTCTGGTTTCGCTTGTAATGATTGAAGGAGTACTTTCGACCTGGGCTTAGGTTTTGGTAAATGTATATGTAAATGTTTGGTTGGGGTTTCTGGAACTGTATAGCTTGCTATAAAACTCCTCGCAGCGCTTAATAAGCCTGTTGAGGTCATTGATGATAGTCCCATTTTCTTCTTTAAGGGCGATGATATTGTCTTTACCTAGACATAATCTCTTCTTTGAAGATTTTAAGCCTTTGTTGTTCTGCAGGGCTTGAAGTATTTGGTCTCCTTCAAAGTTTCGTATGTCTTCTTTCATTCTGAACCTGATGGCCTTGCATTTTCCCGAATATTCAGTGTTTCGAGAAGGCGTACCTTCCCTTTCATGTGTCTTCTCGTTTCTCTCAGCTGCTTGGTTTCTTTCTTTCTCTGAGATACCACAAATGTGTCCAAATATGTTGACCTTATGAACATACTGATAGCTGATGTAGAATGTAAATTGACCTGCTACAGGAATGGCTGATGCACTGTAAGCAATTATCATGAATTAACATGAAAAGAAGGTAGGTTTATAATGTAAGAGAGTCGAAGACTCTGTGTGCCTATGTGAGGGGGGAAGGGTCGGGGTGAAGGTGGTACATTACCTTGTACTCTGATTTCAGTTTTAGAGTTGACTAGATATTTCCGTATGGAGAGTGTAAGTATTCAAGATAGACAGTTTTGTTATGCAAGAACATTAACGCAAAAGGACATTGAGAGACCAGAACCTCCTGCGGAAGATATGAGATGTGAGTTTGTAAAATAGAAAAATAAATCAGCATCCGATTTATAATAATCTTCAGGGGTATATCTACGGTGTAAATCTTCTTTTTGAGGGCAGATACATGAGAATCAATGACTTTGCTTGCCATTGTTGTATGTCTTACCATAGGCTAGACATTTTCCACGAAGATGCCTGTTTCCAAAGAACGTAGTTTTAATGATTAGTTGAGGTTGCTTCTGTAGAGTTGTGGAAAACTTGCACGACGTATACAAAGATTTTACAGAGGGTAGTGTGCAGTTTTGAAGTTCGCCCAGATGTTTCTGTGTCTCCTCTTCAGCTTGACCTAGTTTTACAGCCTTTGAAAGATCACAATCAACATTACGCAAACTGCGTTCAATTAACGCGGTCTCAAGAATTGCAAATATTACCATACGACTGACAGAATTAACTTTACAATTATAACGTAACTACCGCCACTCTGGCAATTCCTTTACTTCATAACTAGGAAGGGAGACTTACCTGACTAACCTAGCTAAGTGTACCTCAAGGAATTCGGGGCTCTTTTGCGATCTGTGATCTATCTGTCACTCGATGTTGAAATGATATCTTTCTAAGGTAATGATCAGGCCTTGTGTTGAGCGCAGAATTAAGAAAAGGTTCTAGGTTTTCCTGTTACCTATTTAAGTGTAAAACCATGCCTCGGCATTTGTTCTATGCTCCGTTTACTGAAAGGTGCTTCAAATCATGATATTACAAGCTTATATTTTATCCGATGACATCATATATAAAATCGAATATATTATCAATTTTGCAGCCAACTTGTCCTATAAACTTTTGGAATCGATGCTTTTGTTTTGTCAGACATATGCCTCAGTGACTGTTGAATAGTTCACACGCCTGTTGACATGTTTTACATGCTTAAGAAATATTTGACGAGTGGTTGAGCCATGTTACGAGCATAAGTTGAAAAGTAAAAGAAACTTGTCAATCACTATCCTTTGCAGACGTAGTAAGCGCTCTGATCTCGATCTGACACTATTCATGATTCTCAAGGATACAGCAGAAATTTGACTACTGTTTCAAAGTATCTTATTCAAGGATTTTCATCACAACCTAAAACTTAATATAATTGCTTACAGGTTACTAAAGAGAGTCTGAGGTTAAAAAATGTGGAAATTATCTTACAAAATTGCTGGAAGTGCGAATACATTACTAAATTGTTACTGTTTGTATAGACAAACATAGCATAGTCACATCTAAAATTTTATTTCCTGTTCGCCATATATTTCTTTTTCTTCTGTGTCTCTTCTTTTTTTCCTTTTTAATTGCAATAATTTCTATTTGAGCCTTGTTTGTTATCAATTCATATTCCAATCAAAATTATTTCAAATGTCAAATAACGTCGCAGACGCACGTCATAGATTGACTTCGGATGTGGTCCTTTCACTTGAAAGGGCTCCCTCCACACTTCTGGGGTTGGCTCATCAACGCCCACATATATGAACACAACTGGAATTACCGCAAGGCGGGGAGCTGCAATTTTGGACTATGAAATATGCAAGTTTCCCTCGGCATGCCATTTACCCCCCGTTCCAAAATATTGGCAAGTTTGAAAAGAGCATTTTGGAGACGTGGATGTCAGACCTCCCTGCTGCTAAGCGGAGAGATCAAGAACACAAATAATAATTGACAACCCTTTCATGTGGTAAGTGTCTTGCGTGATTTTCCCCAATTTTTTTCCGAAATTTAGCAAAAACTTTACTTCTCTTTGTCCAGGATTGTAGTAAAACCGCTGCTATATCAATGCTAATAAATCTGTGTGTATTTGTTACTTAGGAAAGAAATTTCGCAGGTTTCTGAATTCATCTTTTAGCTAAAGAAAAATACTGCAGCCCTCTGTCTATTATGACGTCAAAGTTGTGTAATACCCGTCGTTCAGTAAAAATTGCCCTGCTGTGCGTACACAACCTCGACGCCATAGAATGCAAGAGGCTACCCGTAACAACATAGAAGCTGACTCGGCCAGTGCATGCCATTTACATGCCCATCCCTCTTGCGCCGACAACTATTCTGGTTACTGGTTCATAATTTAAGCACACGGACGCTTCGCGTCTTATCTCAAAGTGCTTGAAGTTTGCACCCAGTTTGTGTGGGCAAAAAGAATCTGTTTTCTCTATACGGTTGTGTCAACTACTTTTGCTTTCAATTTTTATTACATAAATGCTTGTGATAGTGATGATGTATTTGCTCTTGTTTCAGATTTGTACATAGATCGATTTTTTTCAGTCTATGCATTTTGTTTATCTTTAACCTTGGAACGCTGACCCAAGCAACGTATTTTTGCATTCTAAGGTACGTCAATCATGTAGTTTGTTTTAGTTGACGTGAACAGTACATAGTGGGTTTTTTGTATACCGAAAGTGAGTTTAGTAGCGCTGAATCATTGTTTATTATTTACGAGGTCTTAACTGATTTTTTGACATAAGTTCTTTACTTGGGAAATGTAAGTTTATATTGCCGGAAAACATTATTACACAGATTCTAGTTTTGGTAGTGAATTTTTTAGATCTTTTATGCAAACCTTTTTTATGCAAATCTCGTACAACTTCACTCCTTTTTCAGATATATTCAGTTTTCCCTTGTAGGTCTACGCATCACTTTATATCTTTACGGAAGGCTGTAAACAAAAATAGTTTAAACATATCATTACAAATCCTCTCTTTTCAAAAACACTTTTCAACCTACAATCGGTTGTGGAGACTATGATGGGCCGGATGGCAGTCTTTCCATGTTCAAGTCACATGGCACAAAAAAGGCTGGCCTCCAAATTTGCGTAGAGCTGGATGTCGATGTCTTGCAGTGGAGTATTGGAAAAGCTAATGTGGCGGCTATAGAAATAGATAATGCATTTAAAGGGGGTCACCAAGCTCAGTTGGTAAAGTGCACGCCGTGAATGCGTGGGTCACGGGTTCGAATCCGGAATCGATTCGAATCTATTTCTCTAGAAATCTTTTCAAAGCTTCTCTTCTCCAAACGTAGTTCTCAACTATTGCCACCATAAAATGTGAGCTTTTGTAATATGGCCTACTGTGGCTAGAGCAGTTGACAGATGACACTCCTAGGGATTTTTTTTGCATCTACTTCGTCTCATTTTTTGGAGTAAATTCAATGATTGTTATTTTGACTTAATACTTGTCTCGAGACCCGAATTACGTTCAGTAGAGGGCCTCGTTGACTTTCGGGGATTATAAAAACAAAATCTATAATTTTCATGTTTTCAATAGAAAGTGGCCTGATTAACGAAAAAGTAAATGAAAAGTAAAATCAATGATAAATGATTGATTTTTACCGAAACTGTCCTTGACGTAGGCCTACTGAATGATGTCCAGCAAAAAGTAAAGTCACTCTATTGTGGACTATGCCAAAAAATCTTGCACACGCAAAAGAAACTAATTGGGTAACATGTAGAGGACACTATGAATCAAGTACAAATAAATAAATATTCGATTTTCAATCGAAGCGCGACATAACCTCTATTTTTTACTTTTTGTTAAAGATTTGTGTGACAAAATTTAAACTTTTGGCCTTAAGGTAAAGAAAATGAGTTGCTCCTAACTTTTCTACCAACCTACGAGTAATGTGGAAATACGTTTCACTTCATTTAGACCAGACACTGCCTTTCACGCAGATGACGCCATTAAAAAATTTGATCTCCAGTTAGTAGGGTTGTGCATTGTATCTTTGAGATTGTCATAAACCAGTTCTTGAATTACTTATTGCAGAGTTGATCTTTTTACACTCTGCTAACCACAAGAATAACATGCTAGCAGGTTCGCGCCATAGGACGGTCTCTGCACATGCTATGAAAATATTGGCTTTTTGTAGATTTTAATTTCACTAACTGTCCAGAGACTATAGGACACGCCAAGCTTGTCAAAATCTCATTGCGATGTTGTGATTATAATCCATGTAACCCAACAATATTTCCAATATTTGACTCAACAACTCACCTGTCTATACATATAAATATCCTTAACTTTGTTGGTTGAGATGTATAAATTTGCTTTTTCCTACGTTTTTGTGTTTATATATTGATTTGCAAAAATTCACGGTTACGATAGATATAAAAATTTATAAATTTAGGTCTTTATCGGCAAAGAATGCGCTGTCTTTTAAAAAATCCGATCGACAAAGTTTGGACGTTACCAGTTTCGGCTAACGTAAAAGCACAAAAAAATATCTTGATTTCGCGTTATAGAATATTCACAAGGTATTTTTTTAGTACACTTCGTTGATTGTTATGAAAAATCACTAAAATTAGTTTGCGTGATACGTACAAAGTAAGGCATTTCAAACCGTAGCATTGCTTGTTCTAGATATTATTTTTAAACGAAAAACTTTGTTTTGCATTTCTGTATATCTATTGTTATGTTTCTGTTGTCAATATGTTTACATTGAGGAATCACAAGGCTTGACGTGGAGAGCAGCTGTTTAGGTATTACACATGAAGCCATATACTGCTATCTTCTTTAAAAGTTTTTCTCTCTTGCTGTTCCAGAAGATATAGTTTCTATTTTAGTGTTTTTAATGAGATCAAAACAATTAAAGCCACAAAGCATCAATGATTATTCTTTAGACCAATGTTCATAATGCAATTTTCTTACAAAGCGTGATCTTATCCCACGTAATGTACACTCCAAAACAAATAATGATACGGCAAAAAATCTACATTCGACCTAGGAGATATCTCATATTGTTCCTGCGGTAAGGGGGCCCCTTGTTTAATTTAAATAGACTTGAAGGAACTTGTCATCTTTTTGATATTTTATGGCCACAACAATCAAAATATCTTTACATATGACTTCCATCACATCAGACGCATAGAAATACCTATGTCTGAATGATTACCACATTTTGAAAAAGGACGTAAGCTTCACACCAGGGAAGTTTGTATCAGTTTCTCTCAAGAGATTTACATTACAATAATCAATCTTGATAAGGAGTGAATCGTGGAAATCATATCAACGGAGAATCGGCGATAAGAAAACTTTGATTGCAGATGTTTACGTCTCAGCAAAAATTAGCTGATTCCCTGCATACAGACTTGCATATGCATCCTGTAAACGTGATATAGTTTATTGCAATTGCTGATTTCTTTCATTGGCATTTCTTCATTTACAATCGAATGACTACGTGTTTTTCCTGCCAAATTATAATTTTCTGTTGACGTCAGTTTCTCTGAAATAACGAATTTCAAGTTTCGGGAACAAGTTGTTAGTTTACTTTGAACGTTTATCCACTTTTCTCAATGAATGAAAGGATCTGCCACCTTGTTAGATTAACAGTATTTTTTACCCATCACTCCATTGCAGATGCAAGCATATGGTTTGTGCTGTCATTCCTCAGTGTGCTCATATCATCATTTGGAATCTACGTTGTTGCCTTTGAAACAAGAAAGTCAAAATGGATGAATACAACGTATAAGGAAACACTTTTGGCACTTTTCATAAGTGATTTAATGTCTGGAGTCATTGTCTGCCCACTTTTTGCGTTTAGTTCGCTGTTCTCTATGAACAAAGGCTGTTCAGAGTTTATGAAGGTAACAAGTTTCAGTGCCTATCTTTTCGTTTCACTTCCCTTAACATGTATCTCTTTGGTTGCCATTAATCTGTATCTAACGGTTTCGAAAACTGTAGAGCAGACAAGTTTGAAGAACATATATAAATGGCGTATGACTTTACTAGGAATATTTGCTGCAGCGTGCATAGCAGCAGCGTTAGGATGTTTTGACTTATATGGAGATGTGATAATATGTCTTTTCACTATCGTCGGTCTTGCTGCTCACTGCCAAACATACAGGATATTGAAAAGAAAGGAAAGTAAAACTATATCCTCTTCAAGTGTTGGACAGAACCAGATGCGCCTAATTGAAAGAACTGTGAGAAATTCAAATTTGGAGACCGATCTAATGTTCCCAAGAAACCAATGGATCCGACAAAGTGTAAAAATGATTTCAGCATTTGCTCTCATTACTTGTTTAATTTATGCTATACCATCAATATTGGTAGTAATTGGACAGAGAATATTGCACGGCAAGAACCTCGAAGTGTTCATATCAATTTTGGCAAAGTTTTTCTTTACTACCAGTTTTAGCAACTTTTTTGTTTATCTTTGGTTCAATAAAGGTGCTAAAGTCTACATAATCCAGGCATTAAAGTGTCATCGGAAATAGATTTTTTATCCTAAATAAATTAGAGAAAGAATTAAAAGGTTTCAAAAAGGTTGAGCAAGTTATTGATGACGTACCAGAAAAAGCCGCGGGCGGTAGAAAAGGTGATACAACAGTCCAAAAACCTGATACTTTATGAGGGTTCTTCATTACTTCCTATAATAAAATTGTTAGTGTTTGACAAGAACGGGGATAGCAATGCATTTTAACACTGCAGTCCTTGGTAGTTATTCCTTACGTTTTCCGCTGTATTTTACAAAATTTACAGCTGAAGGGCCAAGATTTGTTTAAGGTATATGAGGCTGGTAAAAACTTGTCACACGGTTGGTTATAGGTCACATGGTGGGCTTACAAGGATTGAATAACAAGCAAAAAATTTCAAATTGTTCGACTGCAGTCGAGGGCGACCCGACTGAGCCCTTTTCGTATGGCTTCTGCCCGAAGGCAGTGACGGGCGCCACTCCTCTTTTTTGTGTTTTCTCAATTTGACCCCAGTATGAAATGGTTCCCATTTGCCGACCCCGGAAGGATGACCCGCTGGGTTGGAAGCCAGCTTGATGGCTCAGTTTACAAAGTGATGAAACAGGCAAATATTCAAATCGCTCTGAGTGGGATTTGAACCTGGAACCTTCTACACTCAAAGTAGCAGGCGGCACTACTGAGCCATCGCGCTGATAAGCAAAAAGTAATTGACAATTTCAGATTGGTTTAAAAGTTTCCAAATCAAAATAAGTGAAATAAATAGAGTAAAAAAATGGCAATTTAATTTTAAAATTTGAGTACCTTTAATGTGGGAGAACGTTATTATTCCCGTTAGGCTAATCTATATCAAGACATGTTAGATTATACAAAGTCTATAATTTTTAGATAGATTAGCTCCTACTCTTAATATCGATAATTTGTATATACGAAATTGTACAAAAGGTATATCAATTTGCGTCAGGAGAGGTGGTTTCGGCTTCTAAGGTTATTTGAAGACATGAAGACTTCAGACTTCGCGAAATACGTATGATGTACATTCGTTTAACAAACTTTCAGTGATGATGTTATTGTTTAAAAGCAAAGTTTTTAACTTTTAGAGAACGTAATGATAGCTGTTGCTGAATTATTAATAGCTTTAACACATATCATGTTTACAAATTCGCCGTTATATATGATTCCTAAAGTTTTTGTAGATAATGTAAATAAGAAAAGACAACATAGAGAAATCAAAGTATTACCTTTTTTTCTAATATTTCTATACATATTTTACATATTACATATACATATATATATATATATATATATATATATATAATAATCACAAAGACAAGCTTTTAGGTTTCGAGAGAATCTCTTTGTTATTTTCCAGCCAATCCTTACTGGGATAGAAATTGTCCCCACCTCATTATGTGCGCTCCCTTACATTCGTCTTACTGTTGTCTTTACTCTATAAATACGAAAAGCCTCAGTCAAAAATGTCTACTCTATTCAAAAGTTACGCAAAGGAAGCTAGGTAGCCGGAACAGAAGGATGTTTAGAAGAAGTTTTGGAAACTCCCTCTCCTCGAGATTTAGCCTATTCAGATCGGGCTTCGTCCTC
>JAAAKL020007570.1:0-16750 GCA_010016065.2 Carybdea cf. marsupialis auct. non (Linnaeus, 1758) | reverse complement strand
CTATAACCTTCTAGAACATTCTAGAATGTTCTGTCAGGTTCTATAGGATTCTAGAACCTTCCAGAAGTTTCTATAGACTACACTAGAAATTTACGGAATGTTCTAAAATATTCTTTTGCTTTCTAAGGATTTCTGTGTAAACAAGACGTATTATATATAAAGGCAGGAAAGTAGGCGTTTAGTCAACTTTCATCGAAGCAAGGAAGACAAACTGTAAATAGAGTAATTGATGATCTGTTAATAGATTATTCAACATTTCATCTCTGTGAAATACAACAGGAACAAGTTTGCTCGCGACGTCTTTCATTCTTGAGGTACCTAGAGGGTTCTGAACCCGTGCTTGAAGTTGATGAAAGGGACAGTAGCTTCGTTGGCGAACTGATTTCTTTTCGTTTGCAGCTTGTGGAACTGCAATGGGAACTGCAACGGGAACTTCAAGGGAAACTGCAACGGGAACTACAAGAGGAATTGCAAAGGGCACTGGGTAGGTATGTTTCCTAACGTTTCCGTAACGTCAATCTCATAATTTATTGAAATATGAAGCTAAACTAATGGTTGGTCTTTAGAATAAAGTTCAGGTAGTTCGAAGTCATGACGCTTATCATTATGACAAAATATTTTGTTATTTGAAGGTAGAAAAGGGTTGGAAGCGACTATATAGAACAATAGTCACAACATTATCTAGATTCCGCCTGCTTTAGATAGAGTTAACAATAAATATGGCTGTTATTTTCAAAGTTTTATTTATTTCAACAGAGGATGAAGTTATTGCCGCATCCCCCTAACTATAAGAAGGCCGATGCCGCCAATGATTTGCAGAATTATGAAGGAGACCACAGAATAAAGATGAATAGTATTTTGCATTTTATGATATTGTTCTTTGCAATGCCATATATTTATGAAACTGAAAAGCATCCTTAGAATGCAGAGGTAATAGGAATGTTCCCTTTCAAATTGCTGTTTTTAAAATTAAATCTTCAATTTTCCTGTGTCAGTTTTGTCTTTGGAAGAAAATGATATAAAGGAAGGGTTTTTGTGGTCTCCTATGGCGATTAGGTGAGAGGAGGACAATGCTGACATAGACATACGAGGACATGAACATTTCCGTACATAGATGAATATGGTCATTTTTTCTGTGTTAATTGGTAGTAAATCCCTTTCAGACGGTTGGTCAGGTACTCAACACTAATTTAATCTCCTATTTTAAGAGCTTCATTGACCTTGCTCCCGCTATCATATCTCGCAGCATTGTGCAATTGACCGTCCGACGGCATATGCAGTCGATTGCTGTGTCTAAGAATTACGTTCATAAATTTGTTCCATCCTCTACATCCATTTTAGTGGGTGGTATTCATGAAAAGTAACTTGGTAGTTTGTACTCAGATTTTAAAGTACAGATTAGCTAATATACTTGCAGTGAGGAAATTGGTATGCAGAAACGCCTTACTATGAAGTAACTTCCTTCAATGAGAAAGTCTGTACTTGGCTTTGATTAAGTTAGCTGTGAAGGTATCTAGGGACTAAGGTAAACTTTGGGACTTAGGTAAACATTCGTATTCTTAGTTCTGTAACGCATTTTTGCTATACAGAAAATCGATATACATCTACATGCATAGACGAGCCCATCGTCGATTGTTATACCGTGAAAGATTATTTAGAGACCGAACAAACCCGCTGGAGATTTGCGACGAGTTGGAAATCAAGCGACTATTTCTTTTTCGGAGGAAAAACACAGTATGTGTCACAGAAGATCTGAGGTTTGATCTTCAGGACCCTACTAGCAGGAGTTCAGCTTTCACTCCTTTACAATACGTTTGCACAGGACCTTGATAATTTGCTCCTGGTTGTATGCAAATGTCCGCATTTGGATCAAAGTGATATTAATCGAGCTGTGTGGAAAATGGCGTTGACCATCATTGCTCGACATCCCGATGCATTTGTGATGAGAAAGAACAGGACGAAGGCAGAGTTCTTTGATAAGCGCAATCTTATAAACATCATCGGCTGTATTGAGCTCACTTACATAAGGATGTTAGCTCCTTCTGCACTTCAGCACCATGAAGAATCACTCGATAAGCGTTCAAGCCTTTTGTGACAGCGAAAGTTTGTTTTTAAATCTTATAGCTGAATGGCCTGGTAGTGTACACAACAGTCTGCGAACTATACGATCAACTGACAAACGTTGCAGTAAATGGGGTTTTATTGGGTGAGAGTGAATACAGTCTTGCAACGTATTTACTAACACCGTTTAGGGACCCACAGACGCTATCAGAAGAACGCTATAACAGAGATTTTATAACACGCTGTAACAGAGATAGCTAGATCTAATACGGTCTATAACAGCTTCATGCTTTATTCTATTCAATTTAGCAAAGGAATATGGCGACCCTGATTACGGTTTAGGTGATGTTAAACAAGATGATGCCTTTGATGGTGATGCAGAACGCTTTAATGACCGGAACGAAGCATATATCTAACGAAGAGGGGAGGAAAAGAGACAAGAAATGTTTGAGTATCTTGCAAACCACTAACAGACAGGAAACATTTTTGAATTACATACATAAGAACAAAGACTGTAGATTCAGATTTAATGCTTACTATTTATAAATATGCAATCGGTTTATCTGTTTCTCATGGAGAAACAAACAAAAGTCAAAACTATTCTGTCTGTGTCTCCCTATCCACTACATGTGCTGTTCCTTCAATAGTCTTATTTTCAAATTCAACTTTTCCCCCTGAAGTAATTGTAATTCGTTATAGAGTTCATCCATTGCACTATATTCCATACGACGTCGCTGTCTTGCCGTTGCTGAAGTAGATACGGGTGGGCATGAGTGTGCCTCAGAGGATGGCCTTGTTGTTTGAGTACAAACTTGTACCCCTCTTTCCGCTGTTTAGCTTGCACCACAGAAGTCCTAGGCATACAATTTCACAAATCCTTATTGATCAATTCCTTGACCTACTGGCATTGTGTTAAAATGGGCTTATTTTATCAGAGAAAGTTTAGAGTTATTGTCTTCCACGATTTGCCAGGAAAGTAAGTCGTTCTCAGGCAACTTAGGAGCGGGCCCACCTCCAGTCCTTTTCGAGTCACGAATTTTATCCTTTACCCTACTCTGAACGTTATTCCACTTTTTCTGCAGTTGCGTGACGCTCAGTTCTACGCCAGTTTCCCCAAAATCTCGACTTTAGTAGCACTCCAGGCATTGAAACGAGTTTCACGACACTGCTTTGTGTTGTCCTTTGAAAGAATGATGTCTCGATGGGTTGCACTTTTCCCCAGGGGTAAAGCCTCAGTGTTGCTACCCATTGATTTCAGAATCTAGAGTAACACACGATCGTGCAGCTCTAACAATATCTTATTCTCTTGAAAAGTTTGATATGACGTTCGCTAAAATGCACAAACTGCTGTTTGGGCCAAAGTAATATAGTCCCCACCCCCACTTTATTCGCTAAATGATCTATTTTACTCGTTGGGTCACTTTTTGTTTCTACTTATTATATTTTTACACGCATTGCGCTTATCATTCGTCATGTAGCTTACTTGTGTTACTCTGGCACGGTTGTATGTTGCGTTTTTCATGTTATCTATAACTGTATTCATTCGTCATCCTTTCTCTCATCAATTCTTCCCACTTTCTATGGTTAATTTCAAGATATGGCGCCCGTTGAATGCAAGCGGTTTCATGACGCTATTTACTCAGAGTGTTATCTCTGGTTCAGGAAAGCGGCTTATTTTGCTGTTGTGTTGCTGTGCAATGCATAGTTGCTGTTGGAAAACTTTGAGGTTTTCTTTTAGTTTTGATATTAAGAACCCTTGCAACAATGGTGTAACCAAGGGGGGTAAGAAGGGGTTTCTTCAAGAGTGGACATCTAACTTGCACGATTTGTACTTTGAAAGGTTTGCCCCCTGGATAAGACTTGCTCCCGACTTGCCCCCCCCCCCTAGTCTCAAAGAGCTGTTTACGACACTGCCTTGCAACCAAGTAAAAAAACGCCCTTGAAGCTGACGGCAAAGTCCACATATCGTAGTTCTATGGTCCGCAGATTATCAATTCAACGGAACGTGGCAGCCTTTACTTGCCTTGTATGACATGGGCTTACTAGTTACTTTTTGTGAATACCGATTTAAAGTTTATATTAAGGAAATTTTTTCTTTCCTGGACAATTCCCCCATATTTTATACGTACAAAACTTCAAAAACTTTTATTATTATTTTTTCAAAGTTTTCCAAGTTTGATAGCAATAAATAACAAATTCGGGTTCGGTCAAACGAATTTGTTAACTAACAAACAACATAAAATTTAAGGTGGGGCATCACTCGAATTGTCCAGGGAGAATTTTTATAGTATCCTTTTCTCCCAATATCTTATCTGAACATGTTCAGGTTTCTTTTAGGCCCCTTTCAATATAAAAGCGTTTCTGTTATATCAAAAGCAAAATACGTTACAGAAGACAGCCAAAAATGCACTTACGGCAGCCATATTGAAAATGTAGTCACTTAGTCTTCAAAACACACAAAATTAAAATAAAAATCACTGCGATTCATAAGTAAAAAAGTAATAACGGTGCAAAACACCTTTAAAAAGCTATAATAGAAGCTGTCTTGAAATATAGCGGCGATTTTTTATCTTTGAACCTCCACAACAGAATCACAAATGATAAAAGCAAATAACGTACTTATACGGTTCGTAGAAGCTGCAATTTGACAGACAAAATATCTGAACTTTATATTAATAAATCTTGTAAATTTCTCCTAGGGTACTTAGGAAGCACTTGTTGTGTTCCCAAAGTGTAGCCTGATACACACTTAATGCGAGAGAGAAAAATCTTCAGCATAGTTCCATGTAGCATATATTTGTGGTAAATATTTTGAAATATTTTAGTGCAAAAGTAGAAAGCAAAGTGTCAACATTGTTAGGCCACCTATCTTCTTCGGTGCATAAATTTGTAAATACCCTGAAGAACAATAACTTTTAGTTATAACAATAGCTCACATTTGTTCTTAGTACAAAACGTACAAAAAAGATGTTGTTACACAGGACTTTTGAATTATTTGGGACAAAAATATTACATGACTTACTCTAAGACATACAAACTGTTTGACTAGTACACAAAGAAATATAGGGAAACTGTAGTGACGAGAATTTCAAGCAATCACGGAAATGTAAGACTTATGATCTAGTTGGTCCGGTTGAGATTAAGGGCCTTGAATTCTCTATGATTACCACATATGTAGCAACACCTGCTCGTTTGTCTACATTAAAAGTCGTTCGTGGATAACTATGGTTTAACTGATTAATATATCCTGATTTATATTATTACTTATATGTAGCAGTACACCATGGTGGCCAGCGGGGGTAGGGGAGTGGGGCGCATTTTAAAAAAGTATACAGGCTTGTAATTCGAACAATTGGTAAGAAATCGCTAGTAAAAATACATCGATCTCAGTACGACCAAATTTATTCCTTATTCTGCAATCACGGCAATTTCACATTAGGTCTTAACTAAAATATCAAATGGCCACGCCCTTACTCGGCAGATCAAAATGTTCACACCAAACATTTATTGCCACCTGCTCTCTTCTCTCATGGATAGACGTGAAAGATTCAAATGTCAATAAAATCCTCATTCTTAATGTTCATATACGGAAAATATTTCCAAGCCCTTGTTGGTTACCTAGCTACAACAACAGGCATGCATCTGAAAAAAACAGTTTAGTGGAAGATCAGATGCTCAGGTCTAAGAGGCATTAATGACTACATACTCTGTTAGTGCTCTTTGCAGCATTCTCCTAGGTACGCACTGTATTATCATTTATGCTCTCTGACGGTATTCCTAGCGACAGTATTTATGTGGATTATGTAATACCTCTCATCCTTTTTCATTATTTTAGGGCATCTTTTTATTTAAGCCAAGAGATTTATGCATCAGTGGATGCTTGTTGTAAACCAACAACTTCGTACAACAATATTCAGCCGTCTGGGAAAGAGTATAGTGGAACAGTAGGAATGATAAAGAAAGCTATGTTCCTGTTGGTTTCCATCAAAAAATTAGTATTTGAGACTGAAAAAAAATGTATTTTTTAAGTTGCAGTTACTCAGAGTGTTAGGGTTAGGGCTAGGGTTGTTATAAGTTTTCGGAGTGGGAGATCCTCGGTTAGAACCAGGCCAGCTCCTCAAGCACTTAATGTTTAATGAGTTCTATACTATGTAGTTCATTACTGCTTGTGTGTCTGCCTGAGTACTTATATCAATGAAACGGCACTGATGAAGCCGACTGCGAAACAAAAGTAAGGTTGGTGGTGGTGGTGAGAATTCGGGACCGACTACCCGGATGGTCGGCTTTACTATTGCACTATTTAGTGCAATGGTAAAGTCTTCGTTTTCGGAGTGGGAGATCCTGGGTTCGAACCAGGCCAGCACCCCAAGCACATCATGTTTAGTGAGTCCTATACTATGGCCTATACTATGTAGCTCATGCTTGCTTGTGTGTCTGCCTGAGTACTTACATTCGCTCATGCCGATGGACTGGGCAACTAGCACCAGGATGCTTACCACTTGGCTTTTGGCAAGCATTGTTGTGAAGAAGATAGATTCGATATCTAAAAGTACTAAATAAAGCAAACGGTGGTGTACATTTTCCAAAGTACTTATTAACGAGAAGAAGCTGTACTACTTACATTCCATGAACAGTTTATCCGCATGCTAATTTATAAGGCTCTTTCCCAGGCTTTTATACGATACAAACAATAGACTGATTTGCATAATTACATCTTCATAACAAGCATAGCTGCATCAAGCGTACCCAATGGTGGTCTATTTAGCTATCCCCATAAGTTCCGATGAGTCCAGCTCTGATTTGACAAAGGTGATATTGATGTAGCATATTGCCATGTGCTTTGCAACTCTGGTACAGTAATCATAATAATTATGATAATTTTTGTTAACTTCCATGCCATTGATTTGTTTGATTCCATTGTTAACATTCTTACTCTTGTCACCCGGCATGTTACTTTGAGACAGCGAGATTTCTAAGTGGATTTATAAAGAAAAACAAAAACCACAACAGAGAAAACGCAAAACATAAATAACTAACTACAAAAAGAGTATTAAAAAAAGAAAGAACGCATACATTTTAAAAATAGTCCAAAATCGCCGGGTCAGTCCAATGCTTATGTCTTCTACAAAATAGACAATATGATGAGGGTAAGGCCGCTTCTGTACGTTTACTTAATATTCGCTTGCTGTCCAGTTCGTAAAACTTTGACAATGTTTCAAACCTGACTATATCGGCAGAGTAAAATCCAGGCGTTGATATTCCTATTGTAAGTACATTTGTTTCTTCCTAGGCTCAATTAAATCATTTGGAGGTCCTTGTTCTTACTGTATGATAATAATAACACTAATGATAAAAAGCATAATACTTTTATTTGTACAAGGTAAACCTTTTCAGTGGTGCAAGATCTGTTATCAATAAGAATCATTTTTGCATAAAAACATAGAAGTGAAATAATTATATACGGTATATACAACAAGGAATGTATTTATAATGCAAATAAAAATGGTTGCTATGAAATACTTAAAATCTTATAGAAAAGCGCATCTTCAAAATTCAGCATTTGTAGCGATGATTTTGAGGTTGTAATTTGGTTTCTTAGTCAGATTGTAAAATTAAAAGAATTAACGCATGTTCAAATTGCCAGTTGGGAGAACGTTAAATAAAGATGAATTTTGGAACCAAAAGGACTTCTATGTGACTTTGATCTGTCCTTATCTTTGTATCGGAGAACGTAGCTACTGTTTAATATTTGGAGAGCTAATTTAGTTTGTGTTTTGTTTGTAGCGTTAAAAGTTTTTGAAGAATAATGTTTTGGTTCGTCGGCGAGTAATTCTCCAGCGGGACTGCCAGTAGGTAACAAGCGAATACCCGTTGTTTAAACAGATCAAGTGTCTCTCATAGAGAATGTTACTGCCATGAATGACACGAGCACGTGGAGGCTCCCGAAGGGAAGGTCCTTAAACGTCGTTGGTACATGCAAGCTCCTCTGCATCAAGAGAGCCCCAGTCTAGAAGAAGCTACGAGACATGAACACACAAACGAAATCACGTAGTAAAACAATGCAAACAACCTGTCACAAGGTTGCATGGTAAGACGCCTTACTGCAAAAGGAGAGGGACGCGTGTACCTCTACGTCGAAACTGTTTATAAACCTGCTCAAAAGGCGACATATAGATTTCTCTTGATGGCATTTGCTCTACTCGGTTATTATGATAAGTGTAGGTTCAGATTGTTTGAGGCATAGATACATGTAAATTAAGGTTATTTGACACAAATATAGACAAGTGTGATTATTCACTAACATCAAATTTAAACATGTCCCCTTGCCAATGCCTTCAAAACAGATCAGCGTTGTTCAGGTGACAGGATTAGTGTACTAGCAAGCAATACCTGTCAATTTACAGCATTCTTATCACGTATTTGTAACTCCAGATGACAAACTATAGTCTTTTGTAAATACGGTGGGCTAGTGTACTGAAATTTCCTGTCAAGTGTTATTTGGGTTCAAGAGGCTTGTAATGTATCTAGCTAACTTAGACTGTCAACACTTTCAATTTTAACGTTAAGTTTAACAACTTTAGTTAAACATAGTATAACAAAATAAGCAGCCCTTTTCACCTGACATTTCCATAGACTGCAAATTTTTAAAAATTTTTAATTGGCTCTGGTGGGGATAAAATATGCCATTGGTATGATGATAAATGCATTGGTATCCTTACCCAAATCCTTCAGTTTAAATCCTGCTGTGGTTGCTAAAATGATTCTCGATAGTTGTAGTTTGATCATCTCAAAAAATCTTAAAGTTGTTCCCTTACGGAACTGCAAATGCTTTCCTCAAACAGACGCTTTGATGTTTTGATAATGGAGTCTATTTTTTAAATGTTAGAGTTACACCTATTGACTTGTAACATCACTTGTCATACTTAAAACTGCAGTAGCTGATTACAACAAATGTTTTACAGGCATGAACTATTTGAAAGGATAAGTAGGTTGATAAAGTATAAGACTCGTAAATGTTAATTGTAGTTTAGGACGCCTACGAACAATTAGCGTATATCATATGTACTTTACGTTTACTTGTTAACCGAGGAATACACATCAGCTCACTGTGATCTGGTACATTGAGAAAACAGAAAAGCTTGTTGGAAACTTCAATTTCAAGTCTTCATGAATAGTGAAGATCCACTTAACAATATAATAACTTGAAGTACGGAATTAGCAGTTGTTAAATTTGGTAAAATTGGGGAAAGAGCTTTGTAATATGAAGTCTATTGAGCAGGGATCGACTGAATGTAGCGATGCCTTAAAAGAAATATAGAGGAACGCAATCTACTATGGAATGCTAATACTCCTTTCTCAACCCTGTTCCAGCTTTAACCTTTGTGCTTTCGAGATTCAGGGTGCCTCTATTTTTAGTTATTTGATGAGGTTCTCGAATGTAACCGTAGGCCTTCCTTTGAGGTTTTACACGTTTACTATGAAAGTCTCAAATCACTAACTCTTTCAAAAAATTGAGTAACAGAACACGAATTCTACTTGACTCCTTCCTTTTACATACTAAAGACTATGAAATTTGCCAACTGCAAATACAAATAAAATTTGATTGCTTGTCTTATGATGTATGTATTGACAAATTTCTTTTTCTTGTCCCCACTAATACAATTTGCAAACAATATAGAATATGTATCCTGAGCCTGTTACCTTATCTAGGCATTTCAAATAGTTTGTTGGTGGTACAAAACAATAAAACTGCACGAAATAGCGAAAACATTTTAGTACTGAAAAGCCGTTGCTTTGCAGACAAAAAGAATTTGTCTTTTCATTGGGCCTTTTCGGCAACCATTTTTTTGCCATGGACTCTGATTGGTCAAAAGAACACCAATCTAGCAATCAGACATCTGATTGACTACTTTCAAAACACAGTTTGGTATACGTTTTACTTATTTCTTCCTATCTCAATTCTGACGATTTTGTACTGTGAGGAGTGTCAGACGAAAATAGCTTTTCAGTACTAAAATGTTTTCGCTATTTCGTGCAGTTCCAGGGATTTCACTAATATCACAGATTGCGAATAAGACTTTTTGAAGTTTATTCGACACTTCAGTCGTATTGTCGGCTATAACTGTTAGAAACGGGGTCTCCTCTATTCCCTTTGAATATTACAATGGGTAATGTCAAGTATAGTATCCAGTAATTCGTTCTGGACGGACTTTGAATCCCTGTGAATAAAGTGGCAGAGTTCAAGTGTGGCTTCAAATGAGAATCTAGATGGGCAGTCAAGTTGACACAGGGGAAAACAACTGTCAATGCTACAATCATCAACAAATAGAAGTTAAACTTTTACTAAATTTCGGTAAATATGGAGCAAATCACGCAAGACACTTGCCACATGAAAGGAGTGTCCAGATATGGTATTATTTGTTTTCCAGACCTCTCCGCTTAGCAGCAGGGAGGTCTGACATGCAAGTGCCCAAAATGCTCGTTTTCAAAGTGAACAATATTTTGGAACGGGGGTTGGGGAAACTTTCATATTTCATTGTCCATGATTGTAGCTCGAAAGCGCCACAAAACTTAAACAATCCACGATTATGGATAACGTCTCGGTTAGTGTCAACTTCCTTGTTGTGCCTTGCAATGTTGGCGCGATAGCCTTCGCTTAGCTGCAACCGTATATCAGTCGCTCCAAAAATGCCAGTTTAAGGAAATTGTCTATGTGAAGACCACTCTTGACATGCTTCTGAACTCTTTCAGACAAACACTTCCAGTCATTTAAGACTACGGGAGAACATGCTTCACCACTAAAATGTTCTCCGAACAACAAGTGTGGAAAACAGTACGCGCCCTTTGTCCTGTCATCAATTCGTGCTTCGAGTACCAATACTGCGTGAATCAAAACTGCACGAAATAGCGAAAAAATTTTAGTACTAAAGCGCGAATCGTAGTTTTGAATTCGCATCTGAACATGAAATATCTGGTGCTTCAGGTCCTAAATGTTTCGCCATTGTCCTTGGTACTCATCTTCAAAAATGGAGGAGAAAGTAAGGATTTCACACGTTACGTTACGCTTCAGCCGAGATCACTGTTGATGTTGTTTAAAAGGAGGGACTGAAATTCTATTTTAGTGTTGGAAACAGCGGTCGGCAACTGCACCATTCTGATTAAGATCAAAGGGTAAGCATGCATAATATCATGTAAGAAGGACCCAAATAAACTCGGCCCCATATTGCTTCAAACTGAGGCTTGTCCTCTCTTTCAGGCTACAAAACTGATTAGACCGGTAACAGTACTTTCCAAGATCTACAACTTCATAACTTAAGAAGCTTGGCGAAAGACCTAACGAACATTGCTTGTTTAAAACTCACTGAAATTGAATCACAAAATCACAGAGTGACAGAGAAACTTTCTATTGAAAACCGATGCCATTCTTACTGTAGAAGCCGTCAAAAAACCCTTCTGATGAGAACTTTTGGCAAGGCAATGACCCCCGCCCCCCTTTTGCCCCTACTGAGCAATGGACGCCACTTACCTCCCTCTCTCCCTCAGCCGTACTACCCCTCCACGACAGCTGCTTGTCTTCGCCGTGCTCTGTGGATTCTGTTCCGCAAAATTCGAAAACGAGGTTGTTAAATGTTCTGTCCCGATATGGGCATAACGCCCCCCTCGGATCAGCCAATAAACGAACAGTTACCTTTCTTTCATGATTGTGTCGTTGTTTAACGCGTGGACGGCTGCCAGACTTACCGTTGCCGCTAGTATTGGACGAGAGATCGCGCTGCCAATATGGTGAGTATCATTACCTCTCCAAGATTTCATACTTGACTAATAGTTGACTTCAGAATCTATCTTTTAGCAGTTTGAAGCATTTAATCGTTTCGGAGTGACCTTGACGTAATAGAAATTTCTGTCCCTTGAAGATGCCGTCCTCGAACGTTTTACGTGTCAACGACGCAGGTTTCAATGAATCGAAGACGATCTAGGTTGCACGTACCAAACTTCATAAAATCGAATAGGAAAATGGCAACTTAAGTCGATTTCAAGTTAGTCGATATGATCATCCTAGATCTTCATGTGGTGCAGACACGACCAGATGTAACTGTTTTATTCCTACTGGCCCTCGACGTGGTTCCTTTTTGCAATGTCATTCTTACAAAGTATAGAGAAGGGGTTTCAGATGATGAACCTGAGGCTACAGCCCAGTAAAGCCGAAGGCGTCCTTTATATCAACTTGAAAAAAGGTTATACCATGTTACAAGTATCAAAAGAATTGGCCGAAAGAAAAGTCTTATTGTGATCCGTAACTTTGATTATTACTAGTTTTCATATTTCCAGTCTTTGGTTAGACGAGGGGTCCGTGGGCCCCAATTGCAGACAGCAGATTACTCACCTTACCTTATATCTAATGCTAGAGAAGGCCTAAAAAGTGCATTTTATCGTTTTGGACTAGGTAACAGTGATGGTAACATAGGTTGGTGAACCTGTAGCTGAGTGTTTGTCACTAGCCCTCAACCTAACCCTACCCTTAGCCCTACCCCTTACCCCATCACTAAGCAAATTTATCAGTGACACCCGCTCATCTACAAACTGACTGGCTATACTTACGTTTGTTTTCATGAAATTTTGTATTCTTGATAGCGGCCCCTCTTTTCACAACACAGACTTGACTATATTGAGAAGTATAGTAGAAGGTTAAGGACGAATTGTGAAATAGATGTTTATGTCAAATAAGCTATTGGTTTGCTTTTACCAGTAGTAATTTTTATTAAGTACAAGCCTATATCTGTTATTAAAGAAGAAAACGAATGGACACACTTCTCCAAGTATCTACCACTTTATTTATCTTCATAAAGAGTTTCCCTTCATTAGGGCAGTAACCTGTTATCCAAAAGTTTATCTTGCTTTATAGAAGAAGTCATTACTGTGGTTACTAAAAGTTAACTTGCTATTATTTTAAAATATCACAATGCCTCCTTATCTTTAATTTAGACAACCTATACAGACAAAGGGGAAAAAGTAAGTTCAGTGTTATTCTGTATCATGACTCATGAGAATACTTGTATATTTATGTATTTATCTCTGTCTGACCCATACAGATAAATCTGTCTTGTTTCTTTGGTGACCAAACCGTTATAACAAAACTTGACTATATTGTTTGGTGTTTTCCTGGGCCATCCCTATTGTTGTAATTCCTGTTATATTCCTATCAGTTGAGTTATAGCACCATTTGATCAAGTCGTTTTGCATAGAAGCTTGAAGGCTGGCCTCTTAACCTTACAGTTTTCTTTGGGATATTCTCTGCTTTACTGTTACCTTTTGTATGTTTTCTAGTTATGGGAGTTTTAGTTTATCTATCAGCTTAAACTGTTGATCTTCAGTCTTATATATAAATGATAAATGGCCATAATAGGAGTCCAATTTCTTAAATCCCTTTTAAATTGCTGGGGGGAGAAACTTTAATTACATTTTAACAATGAAAGTTATAACAGAGCCTAATATTAACAGGCACCAAAGCTGATATTAAAAAGATAATGAACAGTATCTTGCAAAGAGAGGACATTGACTTTTCTATGGAAGATACAGTCAGAAGTGTCTCACTGACCCATGTATTGATGGGTTACATGCTAAAAAATAGGCAAGTTGAACTCTGTTGACATCATATCCTAGAACTCTAGTTACCACATTTGCTCCCAGTACGCAATTAGTAGGTATCAATGTTCAGCTCTACACAGTTTTTCCGAGCAACCTCTCGCAATGTGAGATGTAAACATAGAAGGATTTTGCCCATCATTGTGTTAAAAAGCCAATGAAAGCCTATCTGAGTCAGGTAGCCATCTTTCCATAGTTAAATCACATTATATGGAGGTGCTTGTGTCCAAAATTGTGAAGAACTTGACTTAGTATCTGGAGTAAATGTAGTACCTAGAGTCACCTTGGCCTTCTGTTCAAGAGAATCAGGGTTCAATGCCAGCAAGATCCATTGGTGACATAAGGAAGGGTATCCAGTCTTGAAGTGCTCCATGCTCCATTAACAAGTCCCATGAACATGGGATCACCTCACCTCTTGAAAAATGAGAAACAAGAGATGTTAAAAGGGGATAAAAAAAGAAAAATAGGATATGTTATCAGCCAAGTTCACCTATAGATCCAAATTAATAGAGTACATTCTGCATATTTGTGAGTCATTGGTTAAAGTTCCATAGGTGGCATGTTTTTATACATTGTTTCTCTATGAACTTTTAAGCTGATTAGATCTAAGCTTTGGCTCTTATATGTATATGTTTGTCTTTTATGCATCAATTTTCATAGACCAATTTTTACATGAATATATGCAGAAATAATGCATATGTATAGTTGTAAGTCTCAACATTTTGTTGCATATTTCACTATCGAAATTTATGTAGTTTTAAAAATATATCAGAGAAGTAAATTGTACTTGAACACTAATATCTGTGTTATGTATTAAAAATAATCTGATCAATGTTAACTGTAGAACATGAAAGTGAGAAACAGACTCACTATATATTAAAGTAATGGTAGTAAAGATAGAATATGGATGTAATGCTGCAGAGGTCAGATCACTTTTTAGTTGAATACAAAGGGGGAATACAACAGTCCACAGCAGAATGTTTATATCCATTGAAACTTGATCAGTAAGCAGTGTAAGATTATATATAAGGAGGAGATTCATACTGTGTCAGTTGTTTGTGTGCCAACTTGGCTAGAGAACAGTTTCATAATGCAGGTTAGCAACTGTCAAGTCCCATCAATGGGTTACTGTGCACAGAGATAAGTATCAATAGATTGTTCAAATCTTACTTAGATGATTTGTTGATACTGTCTGTTTAACAATATTATATTTCATTTTCATACGTGGCGTGGAGCAATATGTAGAACAAGGTGCTTATTGAAGCCCCAACATCATTTGGAAGCAGAGCATATAAATCCAGGGGGCTTACAGTAATATTAAAGTGATTGTGTGAGAATGCTATAAGCATATGACTTGCATGATTTTGATAAAACGATAGCATAAAAGTGGAGGTTGCTATATTTGAGTAGATGTAACATATTCCTGCCATGGGTTTAAGTTAGGTTTGCTTTCTACAGGGAAGGAGTGTAGAGAACATTTTCCTGATAAAAGGCTTTCACTTACCAAACCTGTGTCCATTCTATCAAGGGTACAATTAATGATTACTCTACAGTCTTGAAAAAATATTATACATGGAATAAGCAGGATGGATGGATCAACAAGAGATATAATCAGGGTGTTTGAAATAAGGGTGGTTTGTTGGTAAATCTCAGGATTGCATGATAGTAAAATCAATGTTATTAAATCACATTAAGTGAATACTATACTTCATGCTACCAATAGCATGCTATGTTTGTTTAATTTGTGAAATATTTTTGGTTATTATCAGAGGGTGTAGAATTCCAAACTTTCCTGATAGGAGGCCAGAATATTGATGATTGCAAGTAGCTTGTATTACTTATACAAACATCACAGAATTCTGAAATAGTGTGATCAGTGCATGAAAGAAAAGTTGGTATTTTGTGTAGTACCACTTGATGTTAGTGATGTAAGCAAAGACAACCTGTGGAGTGCAGAGCCAATAAACAGTGTTTCAAGATCAAGAAACATAAACTGCCCAACTTAAAAGAATTGTTTTTTACATCAAGCAACTTTTCTTGTTCTGTTTTACATTCACTTTGATATCAAATCAAATATGCATAGTTTCTGTATTGATGATATATGAATGGAGAACTTTTTGAAGTCCATTGCCATGATTTTATAATTATTCAAGACTTTATAGTATTTGAGGTTTGTTTTAATATGTGTGGTTGTTTCTGATATTTTCTGACACATTTATCTCAAGCTTGAACTTTTTGTTGTTACAGCCAGATTTTGGCAAATTTGTTGCCTTTGACCACTGCAAATTCTGGGTTGGAAATGCTAAACAGGTTAGTTGCTTATGGAATATCAAGTATTATGTTGTTGGTTGAGTGAGCTTCATTTTTATTTTGCATGATTTCTTAAGCAATGTTCATGCTTTTGTGTGGAGAAAATAAATGGAGCATGTCATTAGTTTGTGGAGATAATTGAAGTAAAGACTTTGTATGTTTTTATATTCTTTATATATGACATGTATCAGAATTGCTTTGACATACCACAAAGCTTTGACAGAGATTGCTAGTGTTTTAAATACTAGTTTTCTTGAACCCAAAAGTATGTAGCTCCACAATTGTGTTTGAGTAGACTCCACCGAACTTTGATGTAAAAGTTAGTATCTCTATGCTTTGTTGCAAGTTATACAGATGGTGTTGCGTCGTCTCACCAAATATCTAGTTAAGTAGGTACATTTTAATGAGTCATTGAGGATATGTATATGATAATAATGGTCTTAGTATCCACGTGTGACAGTTAAATGTGGGCAAAATATAGTACAGAGTGTATAATCACGAATATCAGACTTATATGGAATATTTGTGCTTGGCATTAGCGTTTCTACAGGTATAACTGGGGAAGAAGTGAGGAATTGCCAGTGCTAAAACATAGTAACATTTCAGCAAAGATGAATCTATGTCAACCCCCTGAATTGAATGATGAATCAACCGGATCTAGCATGTCAGAGTAATAAGTAACACACAGTCAGATCAGATACTATGGTATCATGCTTTGTGTTTATGTTTCTGGAGT
>JAAAKL020007567.1:0-16755 GCA_010016065.2 Carybdea cf. marsupialis auct. non (Linnaeus, 1758) | reverse complement strand
ACAATTAGCTATTTGTCGTTCTGTGAATTCTATTGAATACCAATAAAACAAAGAAATTTTAAGTCAGGGTATTTTACTAGACAGGAAACGTAAGCGTAAATTTATAGGTATCTTTCATTCCCATCTGTTCGTGTATTGCCTTGTCCCGTGTCTTTGTTTTTACTTCATTGTCCCTTTAAAACTAATTTCTCAAAATCTTGCTTAAAAATTGATTTAACGGAGTACACATCAAAATGTTCGTTTTCGATGTTCACTTGTTTTGATCTTCTGTTCAGGTTTGCCTTTCTTCAACCAATCATATTTTATGTTAGCACCATTCCAATCCTTCCGTGTAACTTTTCATGAACTTTTGGTTCTGACGAGTGTCATTCAGTAAAAATCGTTTTCAATCATACACAATGAGGTTCTTGTGAAATCTTATTCGCGCAGCCAAAAAGAAATAATGGATGGGCTATGCTGTTTCCTTGATTTTTAAGTCTATGTACGTGAACAGTATCCGATCAATAATAGGCTTATAATCTGCTTCCATGTATAAGGGCACTAACCTCTCATTAAAAATCGTCCAGAAATCTAAAGAATGGTAATATCAAATTGTGCCAGAAAAAATATACATAGTATTTTTGCAGCTTAGCAATGTGAGAAGTATTGGTATAAATTGAAATAGACACCGTGAGAATAGAATGTTAACCCAGAAATCTGCAAAATAGACCGAACGTAGAATGTTCAATTAGCTACTCGGATAAGGGGAGTAAGAAAGTCTAACCCAACTCTCACCAAAGGAATATAAGAGAAAACTACCTAAATGATACAAGAGGTAGCTGCATCTTCATGCCATTGATGGAAATTTGTCACCTGATTCCTAATGCAGCCACAGATGATACGTGGAAATGGGCACTCCTCTCCTACCCAGTTTACGTAGATTTAATTACAAAGCTGTTAGAGTTTTTAGTTCCAAACCTTGTTTTAACTTAATGTTTAGGTAGGAGTAGGAGCTAATAAAGGGTCTAGGTAGACTTTCCATCTCTATCTTATTACTTGCTAAAGCTTGTGATGGATGGACATTAGAGTCTTTTCTTACTAGAGGACATCGTGATACATACTCGTGGCGAGGATATGGATTCCCAAACCTAGCTTGTCCTCAAGTAAGGAATAAGAAAATTTGCAACAGCTGCTAGAGAAATAGAGAAATATGTACCATCTTTAGAAAGACATTTATATTAGTGTGCAATTTTAACTCTATCAAGCTTCCAAACAAGGGAACTGAAACATTTAATGCCTACAATCAACATTGCAAACCTTGCAGCCAAAAAGTGGGTCTGCACCGAAATAATTTTTTTAAGGTGTGACAAGCATATATATTATTTGAAACTTAGTTCAAAGTATAAAGTGCTGAACAAACTGATTGAAAGTATCAGACTAAGAAGGGATACCTGAATAGATTATCAAAGTTTCTCCAAAAGCAAACCATGATTTGATTCGGGTTTGAAGTTTCCTACTACTTTACAAAGGGGACACTTTAATCGCACTCATATCAAGCTGTTTTAGTTGCCCTTTAGATGTTAGTTTGTTTTCCCATTAAACCATTCTAAATTTTTTCCTCGGAATTCCATGATCAAGCGTCAGAAAACCCAGAAAAGCATTATGGGAATCGAGGAAAAAACCTTATCCCAATATCTTACAACTTTACCTTTAGTTATGTTTTTCTCACTGAAAAAGTTCAATCGCTGTGTATGGTCTATGCATAAGAACAGAATCAGGATGAAACCCGCAGACTTTATAGTATAGTTTAAGACAACGTAATAGATAGAGGAGAAAGAACCGGTTGCTTTGTAGACAAAAAGAATTTTGTCTTCTCATTGGGCCTTTTCGGTTAACCATTCAGCTTCACGGACACTGATTGGTCAAAATAACACAAGTCTGGCAGTCAGAATTCTGATTGGCTACCTTGTAAAACACAGTTGGGTAAATAATTTCGTTGATTCCCTTTTCGTTATTTTCTGACGAATTGTACTCTGAGGAGTGTCAGACGAAAAAAGCTTTTAAGTACAAAATGAATTCGCTATTTCGTGCTGTTTTATTATTCTGTACCATCAACAGACTTTTAGAGGTCTATTTGTGGACAGACATCTGCTGTTTCAAGGGGAGTAATCCGCAACCCATAAGCAGTTAAGGTGAATCAAATTCATGGAAGAGCTTCGTCAATCAAGGAAGCATCCTTCTATTGATACCCAAACTCAGAAGGTCTTAATAGTTTCTATAGTACGCGGAGGTGATGCTCTACGGTTCCCCCTTAATTGTATAAGTTAAAACATTGCTATACTAAACACAAATTTATCATTTCCAGGCTCCTGCTCTCAGAATATTACTCCTGGGACCTCGTGGCTCAGGGAAGACAACCCATGGACGAAAACTTGCCAAGAAGTTTGGCGTCTTCCATATCTCCTTCAAAGATTTATTGCAGGAGAAAATACTCTCAAAAACCAAGAAAAGGATTGGCCCAGACTATCCTGAAGACAGTGAAGAGGATCAAGACGAGAAGGAGAGTACTGACAGTCAGTCAGCGGTGGATGCCGGTGAAAGTATGTGTCATTGAATTGTTTTTTGATAAAAAGTACCGATCAAAAGAGTGCAGTTTCAACAAAGCAAGTGAAATTTATGAAGATCGAATCAAATAAGAGCTTGAAAGGCAATAGATTCAGCGTAGCATCGTAATCAATAATCCTGTTGCTAGTAGCTTTGTAGTTTTCTTACACTCGGTAGCTTTCCAAGTATCTGATAGATTTTTTCAACCATGTTCTTTGCCATGTATTGAAAGGAAAGGAAATATCATTATTATTATTTTTGTTGACATACAAAAACTGTTGCTGTTCTGCACAAGTATATAAAGAGAAATTGTAAACCAGGCAACTGATTGGATTGACAACAGTTGGATTCATTACAATAGACCGCCTGCGGCCGCATTAAGGGTACGACCGAGAAGTTTTAGTGCTTACTCTTACTGAAAGTGATCAAATGAGATCTTAAATTTTTTAATGTGCGGACACCAGATATGTATCATGATGAGATGTTTATTAGTATTAAGATATGAAACCATCCAACTGAATAGAATGGTGATGCATCTCGTTTTTTGAATGCCAGACTGGATGATTCAGTTCGTTAACTCCATTTCTACCGTGCTTCATTATTATTTTCTTGCATTTTATATTTACAGAAGTGAAGTCTGAAAAAGGAGACGAAGCGGAGGATTCCGAAGACCCACCTTCAGCGAAAGGATCAAAGGAAGACGCTAAAACGGAAGAAGCCAAAACAGACGAAGAAGAGGCTGAGGTTGAATTCACGGAAATCGAGGAAAATATTCGGGACAATATTTTAGACAATGATCCGTTAACTAAATCAACTATGGATTCCTTGTTGCTGCCATTTTGGAAAGAGGAGCCATATAGGTAGCGATGAGCCACTTTGCAATTAGTCTCTATTAGTTTTCATTATCAACTTATTTTTTTATTTTTGTTGCTAGGGAGGATTCCTAAGCGTGTTCACTGTGTCATTAAAGACAGAGCTTTTTGTTAGATTATAGAATGCCCCGCGAATGTAAAATTATGTCTAATAAGTATCTTTGGCGTTCCCCCATGCTTCATTCCTGTTCCAACTCTCTTCGATATTTACATTTGTGATCTACCCAAATTGCTTTAGTTCATTCAGACCTCTGGTGATGTCACTACCTTGTATTCCATCGTTTTTAAAGGCAATTGAACAGGAACAGGTTGAACTTGCTGCGGATTTTTATCCGATCTTCAGTCTTTCATTTGATCTTGAATGTTATCTGGTTTCTTTTGATGTTAAGTAGTTGCACGTTGGTTTCATGTGAGATTAACAGCTAAAGTTACCGACTCCTGTTATCTCCTCTATTCCAGATCCGTTGGGTTCATTCTGGAGGGTTGTCCCCGGACAACGGAGGAAGTTCGGTACTTTGCTGACAATGGGCTCTTTCCCGACTGTGCTGTTTTCCTTGGAGTGGAAGATACTGATATTATAAATCGACTGATGCCGCCATTGGTAGCAAAATGGAAAAAGAAGAGAGACATTCGTGTAGCAAAGAGAGAGAAAGAAATGCAGATTAAGAGGGAGAAAAAGGTGACTGCAATTGGCATCAATATGAAACTTTGTTCACTTCTAGTTTTTTCGTTTCGGTCATGGTCTCGCTGATGAACAGGCTTTTATGCTTCACTTAAGTTCGTACGTTTACGTCCATAATAGTTTCTGCTAAGATAAGGCAAGATCATTTGACAAATATGCGCACTATTGACTTTCGGACGCACTCTGTATGTGTTTAGCATTGACTTCTTCGTCACACTCGCCTTTGATTTTGATTACTTACAGCAGCCGAATTATCTCTTTGCTTAGGTGTTTGATAGGAAATGTCATTATTTATACAAAGTTATAATGTATTGGCGTCATGTGACTGAATTTAGGAATGGTGGATAAAAACACGCAGCATTGTCGGTTAGACGTCCATCACAGCACTTAGCTATCCTTTTAGGAGGTAAATAAGAATATTTAACTTTCGTATTTATATGTAATATAGTATATTGTTTGCACGTAAATTACTGTGTATATTTGAGACATGGTTATCAAATATTTCTTGTTCACAAAAGTTAGAGATTATTATACACTACCGTGAGTATATCTCTGCCAAATCAGAAATGTATTGTTACCAATCACTAAAGGCGAGAAAAAGGAAAGACGGACTTCACCATACCATTAGTAGCTTGTATCGTGCGTAGCATATGTTTTCTAACATAAATTTCAGATAATACGAAGTGTAGGATAGAGCTGTTTGTCATGTTAACATTGTTGAAGGGGGCGAAGTTATCACAGATTTCGACAGAAGTTGCTACGGAGAATCCTGGACACCTTCCAATGGACAGCAGCATCATGGAATCCATTTAAAAAATCCGAAAAGTCAGCAAGAAGTGACCAACGAAGAGTGAGGTCAATAAAGTGCCGAATGTATTTTCAAGGATTACAATAGAGAGTTACTAAACAATAATCGAAAAATGCTTGCTTATGGGACGATCATCGACTCATCCTTGTTTGTTGAAGAAAATGATTAAGACCATCCTACTAAGTACTTCGAAAAGGAGTTTAAGAAGATCTGAGATCTGTTGCATAAAAGGTGTTCATAAATTGAAACTAATAGTTAATCTATTAATTTATTACCATAAATACTCATGAAAAGTGTTCCACAAAGCAACTATTGAAAGAGAAGCATTTTCATTAAATTATCAGTCACTTTCGTTAGTAGCCCAATCTGCGATGGATAACGCCATTTTCATTCTTTCACCCTACAATTGTGTGCTTTAAGAAGAAAAATCAATATTTTCAACAGAAAATTAGCTAGACGAGGAAACTGTTTTGCTGCTTTTGAACATGACAGTTGCCCGAAAGCAGAAAATCATCAGCGGCTAGGGTGGCTGCGATCTCATAGCAGTCACGGATTTTAGTGAGGTGTCTACATGAAGATTGGATTGCTATTTGGTTTCAATTTTAAACAAACAAGTATTATGAAATATTGCAGGAGGTCATGAATTGTATGATCGAGATTGTCTGAACGTAATATGATTGACCAGATATCTCAATATAACGTTTCAAAACAGACACCTCCCTGAGTAAAATTTACGTTTCTTGCCGCGATAGGGCCTCTGCGTTGTTAAGAAATCTTGTTAAGACGACGCTAAGCATGGCTATCTGCTTGTGTCAGTACTGAACCGATAGGTTAATAATTACACAGTATTGGAATATCTTGGCGGCAACTAGCTGCTGAAACGCTGCTGTTTGCACATTGTTGCCCTACTATCAGAAGGTGTATGGGAGTAACCTGCAGCTCCACATTGTACATAGGTGTTTTTGCCATATCCACATTTCTGTAGTATTATCAATTAGGTGACAGAACGGCACTTACGTATCATCATTATGCCCACGGGAAAAACCACTGAAGTTTTGAACTGTTATATATGTATGTCGATTTCCAGAAATTTATCATGAAATCTTAGCTGTATGCATTCATTTTAATTATTTAGCCACTTAAATACATCTGTAAATCTGTTACTATTGCTAAATATCTGAGTGCAACTAAAATCTGCTGTCTCGGAGTTAACCCAAAATTTCTGCCCGTTTTAAGCCTTAGAAGATGTCTTGTTGACGAGAAAATCAACATGTCGGCCAGGTAGTCGAAATCTGACTCTCGCTGCTCTTTATTCGTCCATTAAAATCGTGACGAATTTGAAATCGCAAGTTTTCGTTTCGTGCTGAGGTTGCTCCGGAATCCATCCCTCATTACTTGCGTCATCAATCATATCGCAAAACGAACATTTTGCCAACTGATTAGGTAATTGTAGGTGCTACAGTCGCTCATGAATTTTTTTAAGTGATAATACATCAGTACAGGCTTAGGGCAATGTTATATGCAACAGCGGCGCATGATCAACTAATGTTTCTTTTGTTTTTACTAATGGCATTCACTAATATATCAGTCACTCATGAAATAATGAACCTGAACTGTATGCAGCACTAGTAAATAGTATCCATTAGTAGATAATTATTATTCTCACTGATGAACTAATGAAAGTTTAATATAATAGATCTATAATGACAGGTCCTCCCGTCGATATCGATGTATGAGAATTCAACGATCAGCTGAGCAACCTACTCAGTGAATTGGAGTGAAAGGTGCTGAGTCACTTGTCACTTCAGGTGTTCTTCAATCTTTTTTTTTTGTCATAGAACTTATATTTTTAATGAGAGTAGCTTGCTTCAAATGACTGCAAGTTATTAGTGGCCATCACAGTCAATGGTAATTAATTAACGGAAAAATTAATTGATTTGCTTGTTTCTTTACCATAGGAAGAGGAAAGAAAGAGAAGGATACAAGAAAAGTTAGCAGAGCTGGCAGAAAGAAAAGCTGAAAAGCTGGTAGGTTTCTTCAAGAAATTATGCACTGTTCTATGTTGTGATATTTTTATTCAAAATTGATCATTTGCAATATATATCATTGGCAAAGAAGAAGTTGAAAAGCTGATGCTCATTAAAAGAGTTTTACAAAAAATTATATGGGAAAGGATGGACTTACAATGTCGATAGATAAAGAATACTTCTGGATTGGCGCAGACGTACTTCATTGGAAGCTGCTATTGCTATTCCCTAAGTATAACACGGAATGGAGTAGATCTCAGCTATTCTCCTTGCATCGAATGTAAGATACGTTGTCAGAAAAATGACTACTTGGGATCTCTCATTCAAATATCCGTCCGCATAGGACGACATTAGAATCTTAAATGAGCATACTTACACGCTGTTTTAGAGAATCGTTTCTCTATGTCATAGCCATTTTGAAAGGTTCCATCTGATTTCCGTTACCACTCAATGGTTACTTTTACTGATCAACATGATCACCAAGGCATGTTTTACGTGCATCCACACTCTGTTAATGCTTACAAATAGTGCTGATAATGTGCCATAGATATGCGTAGTTTGTTATTTCATTTATTGCCTTTTCCAGCTTCAAAGTGATCATGATTAAGTGAATAATTTCGATGCGTTTCATTTTGAAGTGTGAGAGTTTGATTCCAGGATTGATCATCGTCAACAAGATCCGTCAAGATTTGGTGTGCTTCAATTAAAACCCAGATGTGTGACCAACACATGTTTAGCGACACTTCTTAGGTGTGAGTGCATGGCTAAAAACCCGGTATCAGAACCGATTATTCCTTTGGTATTTGCCGAGCGGTTCATATTTAATACGGGCAAAGATTAATTTCTAATCTAATATTTGGTACCAAATGTTATCCTCTTGGGATTGAGTTTAATGATGTGTTGATCACCAAGGTAACAGCTGCTGTCATTGATATCATCTGTAGAGGAAGCAGGAGATGCAAGAAGATGGATCAGATGAAGACGTTGATGACGACGAAGATGAGGACGAGGAAGACATTGAAGCTATGGTCGATGCAGAGATGGCAGAAGAGGAGGACGATGAAGGCGAAGGGGAGGAAGAAGAGGAAACTGAAGAAGATGCTATTGAAAGAATCAAAGGAGAACTTACTGAACGATTTGAAGATGAAATGCAGATGATCGGATTTGTCAGGGTACGTGCCTATTAGAGATTATGCATATTACCAGTAGCAAGTAATGCACATTTCTCATAGACATCCCATAGAATGCTAGTACGAAAGATTCGATCAAAAGTTCCATAAGCCCCAATTAAGCGTTTAATATGGGATGCAGCAAAGAATTAAACCTGCCAATAGACATTTGATAGAAATACCCTTTATCCCCACTTCCAACACCCCCAAACTAAAATCGTATATATTTCGAATTATATTGAATCCTATGTTATCGTATGTTGTTTTAAATGCTGTAAAACCCTTCGCTAAATGTTCCATCATATTCCAAATAACAAATCTGAAGGTTTAGGAGTTAATTTCACTCTTTGCCATTGTTCTTTATACTCTGTACAATATATACTTTTCGCCGACCCTCATCTCCTACAAGGAAACAGCTACCTCGCGCTTCAAAAACCAAAAGCATTACTTATCATTGCGACTTAGCCATAGGGCAGCACTTGCTAGAAAACCAGACTGTGCAAAACGTATACGAATACCGCTTCCGTGCCATAGGCAAGGCTAGGTGTGCTTTCCACCTGGTCGTTCTGGAATCAGTCAACATTAAAGCAAGAAATCCGTTACTTTGTAGAAATAATGGATTTGCCTTTTCATTGGGCCTTTTAGGTTAACTAAATAAATCTGCGGACACTGAATGGTCGATACATCTTTAGTCAGGCATTTCAAGTTCTGACTGGCATTTTTAAAAACACAGCTGGTCATAAGTTTCATTCCTTCCTTTTCGAGTTCTATTCTCACAACTTTTTGACGACCTCTGAGGGGTGTGAGGATCAGCTATTAAGATGCATTGCATTGAGACTGGGAACAGCTGTTCTGAAGTTGGACATACAAAGTGAAGAGGGTTTTATTAGGTTAAGTATTTAGTGACATGAAATTCTTATTAACATATATAAAGACTTAGCGAATATTCATTATTCCTCGAATGAGGCTTTTATTAATATTTTATGCATTATGTATCCTCAGGACACACTCGAAGAAGTATTGGTGCCAAGAATTGACATTGAAGCTGCAAAGAAGCCCAACGTTGTGCAGTATATCATTGAAAAGACATTGCGGCCAGCAGTTGAAAACAGGGAAAGTCTATTCGAAGTGTGTCAGCCTGTTTCAAGTACCTTAGCAAAGAAAATGTTGAGTCAGGGCTACAAACAGGAGACAAGATTCGGTCGCTGGTGTCCTGTTAAGGTGATGCAGATTAATGAACATAATTCTTGAAAGCTTTGATTATGCTATGGCAATTAACGTATTTGTACTACTCACCTCTGCCTCTTTATTTGTAGAAATTTTAATGATAGTGCTTACTTATCTCCTGTTTATTTATTCATTAAGACGGCAATCTTTTATTCATTTTTGGAAGTTCATCCTCCAGCAAATCAACAAACCATTTCGTGGCAGAATCATGCATCTTTTATTTGAATGAATACTTTTATCATATTTTCTTTGCACTCTGTAGTCAATTGTTTGCTTTTTTGGTTGAAAAGAATCTATATCATCATTTAAATAATTGCAGTAATAATGACTACCGTATACAACGATAGAAGATAAACCGTAGAATGAACTTATTACTTGATTCAGGATTAGACTTTGCTTTCTCAAATAATAGATGGTTAGGAATCAGTTATTTTGTAGCCGTTTATGACATAAACTAGGCTTTCTTATTTGACAAAATCATTTAGCATAAGGAAGTTACTTCATTCGGATAAGTTTGACAAGCTTTGATATTAAAATTCCCCTACCTTATGTTTACAACCGTTTTACAACTTTGTGTTATATTTTACTTTGTCTTTCCATTTAGATGCTGGATGGTGACATTTTGCCTCCATTCGAAACGCCAAGAAAGTCTCTATTTCCAGTCATTTACAGACAGTACATCTATTTTTTGTCTTCCGACAAAGCAAGAGAACAGTTTTCTGCTTGTCCATCTAAATTTACAAACCAGGCATCACCGTTACCAACTGTACCGTTAAGGTTTGCTGTTATTGGACCACCGAAGTCAGGAAAGACAACGCGTAAGTTACTCTGCTATGAGTTATATGGTAAACGTTTACAAATTGTTGTTTCACCAGAAATGAACAAACGGAGTGTTTTTTGTTTAAGTTTGACAAGGATTCTGTGTGAGTCATTCCTTTCGTAGCTGTATTTTTTGTTGAATGTTTGCAAATATCTTCCAGAGAACATATTGTAAAACTGACTATTGAGGCCCTTCTGCGTATAGTAATATCTATGATCTTTTCTTCGTAGTTGCAAATCGTTTAGCTGAAGAATATGGTTTAGTGCGTTTGTCTATTGGAGAAGCCTTGCGGAAGACTCTGTTTGAACAAGATCAGACAGAACTCGCCCAGCAGATACAACAGCATCTTCGAGCAGGATTAACTGTTCCAGATGAATTAGCAATACAAGCTTTAGAAGTTGCATCATTAGATGTACAATGCCAGACAAGAGGGTAAGTATTAGTGCTCAAAAACGGCATGTTTGAGTAAGCACAGGACAAAAGCCCGAATTTAATGTTAACAGTGAACTGAATGAAGTGAAGGAACTCTCGTCTCCGATAGTCGTCTGTTCGTCACCTATGGCTACGACTTTTATGATCAAGTTATTTCTAAGAAGAGATCATATACAAAACAGGAGATGATTATAGGTATTGGCGAAGAGACTGTACGAGTTCAGTTGTTTCTTTGATTGTATTATGAGTATATTCAAACGATTCCCTTTTCTACAGGCAACATGTTGTTTATATGACTTGATAATTTTTTCCTTGAATAGGTACGTGTTGGACGGCTACCCATTAACTGAAAACCAGGTTAGGCTTTTAACAGCCAAAAGTATAATCCCGTACATCACGTTTGAGCTCAGAGTTGGCGATCAGGTTCTTCTTGGCAGAGGAGCCATGGACAGGAGATCATCAACAAGGTAGGTGTATTTAAAACACTGATGAATTATACTGCTCAATTGACAGTTAACATGGATTGACAGAATTGTAAATAAACTACAAGAAGCATCTTCCACTGCTTCATCGTTATTATTTCAGCAAGTAATAAATATTTTTACAAGGCAGACATTTTATGTTTAATAAGTCTGAATGCTGTTAGTAGTTGAGCTTAGACAAGGCCCTGCAATCACATTAGAGAATTTCGAACTGCCTCAACACTTCGAAGCATTTCTGTCATTTTATTTGTCTGAGCGTCTAAACATACTACTGCGCCAGTCATTTCTATGTTTGTTATCTGTGCATATGTCTTTCCACCAAGCATAACATCGCACTCCCGTTTTTTGTCGAGTTGAAGTTTTTGCTTATTCTCGAAAAGACTTGTCAAAAAATATCTTGTAAGGAGTTTTCTCACGTATGCTCTAAAACTTCGTGTGTCAACTTAATTTATTCATTTACGACCCTCACGTTGTTATAAAGTCAAGAGATCAAGAGCTTACTTTGCTGTAGCCACTTCTTATGGCCATGTCTACTCTATCCATGTCTATAACTTGTTTGTTTATAAAATTTGACGCTCTTCCGGTCTGTGATACAAGGAGGCGGAGCAACAGACCAAATCTTAAACGGTATATTAGTTAAGTACAGTGCGGTGTTCAAACTGCCACTAACTCTATGCAAGGAACTCTTAGTTGTGTACAAACAGTTTCTTCTGTCGCATATTTCTCTTGGTGAATATCATCCTGCATGGACTTACGATGTCTAGCCGTCGTGTTTAAATAGGCTTAACACAGTAGTGGCATGGTGGTAGAGTGTCAGACTCACACTCCGAGAGTCGTGAGTTCGAACCGACCCTGAGCTTGGCTGCCACGATCCCGGAGGTACAGTGCTCTGTCATCTGCTCTCGTGAAGTCAGAAACTATGTTTCGAGAGATAGGGCAGAGGGGGGACCAGATGCATGAATGGCAAGCTTAAAATAGCATGAAAAGTAAGCATGAAATGTAAGCATGAATAGATTGTCATCCGACAAGGAAAAGTAACCCGTTCCTAGTAGTGGCGTCTGCCTTGATCAGGGTGAATACAATAAAAAAACCCAAGAAAACCCCCAAAACATGTTTTTGTTAGCAGAGCATATCTATTTCCGTATCACTATCAACAAAGTTCGTCTGATCTTAAGAAGAAATTTCCTTTTTTTGTTGCGTGCGTTTAGGTTGTTTCCACTACATGACAGCCACACTATACTGACGATCAGGTTGGCGAATTACCAGCGCGAGGTACCATTTGTAAGAAATTGGTACCAGGAACAGCATCGGAATCTGTTTGTGATTGATGGTGAAAAGTCAAAGTGGTGGATTTGGAATGAAGCAAAGGCCCACACCAAGGCAATAGTGAACAGAATAAGAGTATATGTGGATAGAAGTTCCCGAGGTAAGTGCAAAGTGATTGTATTCGTAGATAAGGCTTTTACCTACTTTTACGCTAGATGGAAAGAGTATAAGTAGGTCTTGGGGTGCGAGAGGAGGGAAGTTTGAGAACAGTTGTGATGAACGAGACCCTCGATGCAATCCGAGTCGTTTTATGTCACGAAAGAGTGTACACCAAGAAAACAGTCAATATTAATGCCATTGCCCCAATTTGTTTCAGTGAAGAACTTATTTTATTTCTTGAAAAGATTCTAGCGAAATTGAGACAATGTCACAATCTTTTACTTTTGATATTCAAGTTTGTATATTCCCCTGATCACATTCTTTCTTACCTAGTGCCGAATTTCCTGTAATGTATACTTCAGATATGCAACACTTTAAGGCAGTTATGGTAGTCGTTTACTACCGTCTCCTCTGTTTATTTGCAGGACTTGCAAGCAGAATAGCAGATCTCTGCATTACTCCGGATGAAATGAAAGGTCGACTGGGCGAGGTCGGCCAGTATTGCCCTGTCAGCCTCATTGATTATGATGAGTTAGTCGATTGTTCCGAACACGAATCATTGGACTTTGCAGCAGAATTTAGAGGCCATTACTATCGTTTGGCCTCTGCAAAAGAATTAGAGTCATTTCTTGCATCACCAGAGAAATATGTGCCTCCTTTAGCGTCAAAGGTTTTACCAGAGCCACATCTACTGCCAAGAAAACGTGATGCAGATGCTCTAGGGGGCCAATTTCCAGGGACGCTTGAATTACAGGGATATTGCCCTATCACATATTTAGATGGCGACTTGAGGTGGGTCGGTTTTATGTATGCTCATGTTAGTTTTATTTAAAACTTTAAAGTTTGTTTCATACTTACAATAATTTACATATCCCTGATCCGAATCAAAGTGTAGGCACAGTTGTTTCAAGGTTCAGCGCTTGCTGGTGGCGATCTTTTATATCTTTTCAAATGTTATCCACCCGTCGGAGACTATGCATTGATATGTTAGAGGTTTTGTGTTTGGCATCTAATTGGAGTGTGAATTTTGAATATGAATTCTGTAGCAGTTAATAATACACAGCATTTTCAAACAGACCTCGAAGAGAGTAATTTGCGTCTGTTTGTAACTTTAGAGATTTATTCATTATATCCTACTACTGTAGAATTATTTGCATACAATATCCGACAAAAACCGAATTTTCACCACACATTTGTCTCTACTTTCATTGGTTAAGGTCCTTGTAGCGAAGAAGTACAAAGCCTATCATCTAAAAGATCAAATCAGATGAAACCATTGAATGAAACATGAAATGAAACATTACTATTTGTGGAATTGGAAATCTCTAAACCCAGGCTTCTATACCATTGACCAATCTATCGCGTGACTGCAACTTGCATATTTACCAGGCAAATGATGTGCAGTACAAACAAAAGCAAGGATGAAACTTTATCGCCACACTGTAATAGTTGTCAGAATTATAAATTGTGGAATTTGATTTTAAAAAGGAGTCGAGCAAACTCTGTCTGTCCTCAATATTTACATTTACTCCTAGACCACAAAAAGGTACCGAGTTACGTTAACAACAAATCATATCAATTACTTTTCTGGATAACGATTTAGAGATGAAAAATAGTACAAGAAGGAGATGAGTCGAAAGGCCAGAGTAAAAGAGAAAGAGCGATACACCACGTGATTAATAGATGATCTCATATCAAGATGATGTCATACAGCTTTATCAGTTGGTATTGAGCTGCTTTATTATTTTTTTAACATCCATTGTATAAGGTCATCTACAAGAATTTGTTGGGCCGTTAGCAGAAATGACTTCTTCTTTTCACTCTCTCTCTCTCGCTCTTTCTCTATCATCTTAGGTACGAAGCTCTGGTACCAGGAGAGCCTTCGTTTCTAGTAGAGTACAATGGAAAATTGGTAGCATGTTGCACTGCTGAGAAAAGGGACAAATTTATGAGGTAATTTTAGATGGCATGTACTTGTGTTCTGTTGACGAGACGACATTGGTATATGGTACTGCATTGACGTACCTGCTACAAGTAAAATATGTTGCATATGTTTTTGTACATATAAAAAGCTGCAAGAGGGCGTATTTCGTAGAGATGCTCGTCAAACTGTTCCCTATTCAGAGCTTGCCTGGCATAATTTCAGGAGACATTTCTGTGAAATACGAGAGAAAATGAAACGTGTCATAATTAGGAATAGCATTCTCAGGGTTTTTTGCATTAGCAGTTCATAATTTAAATTTACAATTTTTTGATGATTTATATACTCATATACGCGCATGCAATGCTTAAACTATAGCAAAGGCAGGATTTATGTATATTTACTACAAGCAGTGAGAAGAAAACAAAAGCCGTCATAAAAGGGGTTGTCTAATAAGGAGTTGCCCCTCTCAGGAACCTAAAAAGGATAACAAATATTTTTTGCATGTAGATACTACGTATGTATTTGACGTTACGAAATTTATTCTCGTAATAAATTTTTGAATTGTTATAAGTCTTTTACTTATAATAAAAGAATAAAATGTTTTTTCTTTTCAGTTTTTTTGGGGGGAGGGGGGATGCGCGAAATAAAAATAAATTAGAAGTCGCCAAGCTTATTAGGCACTCAGCACAGGAAAGTATTGAATATGAACATTTGTTGTGTTTCTAAAGCTTCTAAACAAAAAATGTTCAATGTATGAATAGGTTCAAACATAATCAATAGTAATTCCTATTCTCACACACACACACACATCAAACAACCCTTCCCTTCAAGTAAACTCTCATTATGTGCCAATTTTGCGATGCAGATAAGCCCCCGATGGTTTACTTCTGTTTGAATATATCAGTTGCCACTACCCTTTTTTAGGCTTTAGTTTCTCATTTAATAGAATCGATATCCTTCTAATGTAGCTTCACTTTTTCCCGTCAGGAAGCCTGCCAAATACAGCAATCTTCTTCTTCCACGGAAGCTGCCACCACGGAAGGAAGCATTGCCCATTGCCAGCCTTCCCATGATAGGATTTATGGAGCAATCAGTCGGTCGTGCCATTACGACGGCCATGACTGCTGCTGGATGCTTCAAGCCAAAATATCCCTTCTTAACCGCAAAACAGTCGGCTTTGCTTTACGTTGCTTATCATCTTAAAGGTACTTACCTTCTTTGCTGTTCCGTAAAATTAGTAAAAAATCGCTCTTTAAAGTTTATAAAGTATATTTCTGAAAAGGTTGTTGCATTTTATCTTCGTCGTCCATTAGGTATGTTTGATTTCATCAACTTTCATCGACATTGACGCTGACACTCGATGGTGCATGTTTCACTATAAAGCTTGTCTATTGAAGAAATCCTAAAAATAATATACAATGAATGGCGTATTTAATTTCCATTTCCATCAAGATTATGCACATGTGCATGTTCCTTGCCACTCAAAAACGGCTTTCATGCAGAAAAGACATTGTGTCAATAGATGCGTGCTGATATCAAGTGTTGCATATTGTTTACCGTCAACTATCGAAATGACAAAGTCTTAGTAAATGTTCGAAAAACTTAAAACGGACTCGATTTCCTTGTAAACAGCTGAAACTGAAGAGCAAGTCAATACATAGGATAAATCTTATTTCATTTTTATTAAGCCCGCCAAGAATAAAATTCGTCGATGATTGCAGAAGGCAATATTTTAAAGAGCTGATTTGTTTGTTTCGATCATTCGAGTCAAACAGCAACGTAATTCGTGAAAGGTTTAATAACTTAGCAACCAGGATACGCTATGATATTCGAAAATCATTTATTTTAAGAAAGTAAAAAATAAGTGTGCTAGTTTTGAACATGGTTACTATCATGCCAACGCGACCTAAGTACTCAACGCTTAATTTCGGAGTGCAAATTCTAAGATCCAGAAGGTTCACTTAATGATTTGAGAATAGAATCGGTGTAAATGAATGCCCGATAAAATGGGTGTAGAAATTTTGGTAGCAGAAACAGCAAATTAAAGTGAGAGTGATGCGAGTAGTAAGGTGATGAAGTCAGGCTGCTTCGAATATAGATCTTATCCGCCATGTATAGTTTGCTTTTTGGTGTTATCCTTTGTACGTGATACCCCTCAGCCTTCTGAGGTAGTTTGTAATAATAAAGTATTGAAACTAGTTTGTTGGTGGTACAAAACAGTAAAACTGCTTTTTTCGTCTGACACTCCTCAGAGTACAAAATCGTCAGAATTGAGATAGGAAGAAATCAGTAAAACTTATACCA
>JAAAKL020007566.1:0-16757 GCA_010016065.2 Carybdea cf. marsupialis auct. non (Linnaeus, 1758) | reverse complement strand
ACAGCAATATAGTAATAAAGTAATACAGTTACATAGTAAAATAGCAGAATAGTAATATAGAAATATAACAATGTAGTAATTTAGCAACATAGTAATACGGTAATATAGTAATATAGTAATACATAATACAGTGATATAGTAATACAGTAATACAGTAATACAGTAATACAGTAATACAGTAATACAGTAATATAGTAAAATAGCAGTATCGTAATATAGAAATATAATAATGTATCAATATAGTAATACAGTAATACAGTAATATAGAAATATATTATACAATGACAAATATAAAATCTAGATAACAGACCTAATTCGAACTTTTAAATTGAAATAAGGATACAACGAATGATCGTTCAGACAGGGTTTGTTGGTCGGCGAGAGGTCTGCGGAACCCACCATACGAAGGTACCGCGTTTCTGTTTTACTTTGTGGTTCTCTCACTTGATTAACATCACTTTTAATCAATAAATAGGTCCTCCTTACCAAATGGTGGGCTTGTCACACGTTGACAACTGTGAGGCAGACAATGATTACACACATGTGTCCGGATAGATCGATATCAGCAGTTACTACCGGCTGATCACATATTGTGGCATGTGTGTAATTTCGGACAGTACTACTAGTTTCATGGTTTCCCGTTCGCTGGTTTGTGGAAAGAGTCACGGGTTTTCTTGAAACGTCGTTTAAAATTTTGGTCTCTTTTGCTTCATTGTAAAAAAATTAAAGGTCGCTAGTCACCGAGAACTCAAACCTCTCCGGTGACTAGAGCCTCATAGCACATTGATCATAGCTTTCCTTTCATCTCACATAATAGTATGGGGAAGTACATGGGGCTAAGCACTTTTGAAGCAGTGATTTTTGAGTAAGCTGTAATGCATGTGACGTTACAATTTGATCGTCGAATGGAATTCCACAATTAGTTCCTTTTAAGACTTTACCCCAAAGAACATTTACTAGTTTTGGGCAATTTCTAAGCACGTCAATGCCGTTTATACGTCTGCTATCTAGCAATACTATGAAAAACAACAGTCATCGGAGAAGCATTTAAAAATTGGTTGGGCATTTTTCAAGATGAAACTTTGTTCTTTTAAACCCAAATCTTGAAGAGTCTAGTCTAGCCCATGCGTCCTTTACTCTACAAAATTCAACATAGAATGAAACTCCACGCTCAACGTGCTGACTGTTCTCTTGGAATCATATTCACAAACAGGGGCCTAAAAATACGTTATAATACAGCTGTCATCATATCCTCTGTCGGGCTGCGTGCCACCATCATTGCTCAAGTTACCAAACAGCACAGCATTTTTATAAATAAATAATACAATTTTTGTGGAATGATTTGATCGTGATTCGCCTGATCAGCATATACACGCTTTACGAACTTTGCCGTTGCTTTCACCAAAATCGAACCAACCACCCAGAAGCCGGATAGACTGTATTCGTCGTAATCTACTCAAAATATCTTGATCTTTAAAAGATAATAATGACCTCTGCTTTAAATCGAGCATTTCTGTATTTGCAGCGATGTTGCTCAATTAAATTTAAAGAAGAGCGTCTTTGGACACGGTTCTATTGTACAAAGATGTTGTCAAAGACTTAACACAGGGTAGAGATTAAGTAATAGCTTACAAGCGAAAAAATGCCATAGCTTTACGGTGTTTTAGGGCCTAACAGCTCTAAATTTTCTCGCATCTAATCAGCTGGAAATCTTATTTACCCCACAAGCTGCCTAGAGTAATGAGATATACAATTTAATAAAAGGTCTTTAATATAAAATGAACCAAAATGTGAGATCCACAAAAGTACTACATGCTCTCCTATAACTACTCTTTCGTACCTTGAAAGGTCCATACAAGAAACTAGACCGTATATTAATTCGTGCCCGATAATACTTAAGTAAGAAAGTTAAAACAAAGGTACATTTTTAAATACCGGTTGACGGAAACGTAACGAAAGCATAAATTTAAGAACTCCTTCGCTGTTATTCTTACCTTTACCTCTGTCTTGATTCTTGGAGAGAAACGATCAAACTACGGCTACCACACGACAAGTTTAAACCTCAATATCTTCTAGCAGCGTACAGAAAATCTATTCTTCTGACGGTAAACAAAACAGTCCGGTTCTGTGACCAAAATGGACATCCATCTGAGTTTTACTTTACTGATCGATACACGTTTCTTTGACAAGAACTCTGTGTTTGGTTGAGAAATTCTAAACAGAAGACCGCAATCAATTTGTCCGATTGTTCCTCACAGTGACAACCGATACCAAGACGATCAGTCTGGGCGTAATTTACATTAAGTTGCTAGCATGAGCCTGCACTGAATTTTGAAGTTTGAAAATCACAATAGGAGTGATACCGTCGCACTGGTGCTAGCGTGGTGAGACATGTGTCCACTTAAAAGGGGCCGCACACAAATTAGTCTTTTATCAACAGAATCAAAATAACTATTAAAAAATACGAAAAGTATTCTTTCAATAAGCCATCCGGTATGGGAACCAGAAAATTACAAAAAAGTGACTTGGTCTATCAAAATGGGGCTAAACTGCCTCACAAGGGACTGGACTCCCTAATTTAGGGGTTACTCTTTCCAAAAAGAGGGATGCAAGAGGGGTGACTGTGAGTTACACTGTTACCAAAAAAGGTTTAATCTTTTCAACAAACGTTTAATCTTTTCAACAAACGTTTAATCTTTCCATCAAACCGTTTATCCTTCCAAAAAAGGTTAATCTTTCTAAACAAGGTGAATCTTTCCAACAAACTTGTAATCTTCCAATAAATCCGTTTATCTTTCTAACAAACGGTTAATCTATCCAACAAACGTTTAATCTTTTCAACAAACGTTTAATCTTTTCAACAAACGTTTAATCTTTTCAACAAACGTTTAATCTTTTCAAGAAACGGTCATTCTTTCCAAGAAACGGTTAATCTTTCCAAGAAACGGTTTATCTTCCAACAAACGGTGAATCTTTCTAACAAACAGTTAATCTTTCCAACAAAATGCTAATTCTTCAATTAAACGATAAATGTTTCCAACAAACGGTTTATCCTTCAAAAACAGTTAATTTTTGACACAATCCACCCAATAAACGGTCAATCTTTCCATCAAACCGTTTATCCTTCAAAAAAAGGTTAATCATTCTAAACAAGGTGAATCTTCCAACAAACTTGTAATCTTCCAACAAATCGGTTTATCCTTCTAACAAACGGTTAATCTTTCCAACAAACTTGTAATCTTTCCAATAAGTCGGTTTATCCTTCCAACAAACGGTTAATCTTTCCAACAAACTTGTAATCTTTCCAACAAATTGGTTTATCCTTCCAACAAACGGTTAAACTTTCCAACAAACGGTTCATCCTTCAGAAAACCCAGTTAATACCCAATAAACGGTCAATCTTTCCAAAAAGCAGTTAATCACTCCGTCATACCGTGCATCCTTCCAACGACAGTTCAATCTTTCCAAAAAGGTGCATCTTTCCAAAAAAGGCGAATCTTCCTAACAAACGGTTAATCTTTCTAGCAAACTGTTAATCTTTCCAACAAACTGTTAATCTTTCCAACAAACTGTTAATCTTTCCAACAAACGGTTTATTCTTCCAACAAACTGTTAAGCTTTCCAACAAACGTTTAATCTACCCAATCAGCAAGAAGCGGTTAGTTCTCAATCATAAACAGATAAAATTCACAATAGATGGTTAGTCTCCCCAACAAACGGTTACTCTTCCACCAGAACGGTTGAATGTCTCAACTAACCGTTAATCTTCCCAATAACCTGTTGTTCTCCCTAACAAGGTAGCTACTATCCACAACAAATTGGCCCTTCTTTCTTGATAGTAGGGCCGGAAACTCTACTAGAGGGAATTATTCCTTGACGAGGGCAAAGTCAATGGAGTGCGCTTGATGTTTAATTGAAGAATGGATTGATTTCGACTCAATGTAACTACTCCATGTTAACACCTACACGTTCTTTTAGAAGTGTTAAAACCCTTATGACATTTTTACTGCACAATTTGGTTACACTATGAAGACATTCCAGAGGCCTATTCCGCCAATAAGTAAACCTACACAGTTATAGTCAACGACAAAATTCATCTAACAGAAGACAACTATCACAAAGCACGCAAATCTATCAATTATAGAAGATATGCGTGTAAAAATGTTAATATCATGGACAACTTGCTTCAGAGCATGTCCCTAAAACATACATGATTGACAACACTTGTATTTTACGATAAAAAGGGTCAGAGCGTGTCAAATCAGAGTAAGAAAATAAGGTTACAGTAATATTGGGTAATCCATCATATTTCATTTCTCAAAACTGATAAATGCACTGATGGCATGGGCAAGGATGGTAGAACGTGAGGAACCTATCACTCCAAAGAGGTTGAATCAAGGCTTACAACCAATGAATTCGAGAGGGTGTTAAAGTTATCTTTTCATCCGGCACGTAATGGTAAGGTGAATCAAACAATTACTGGTGTTTTAATTTTCTAGGATATGAGGAAGAGGGCAATAGAAGTTTTTTTCCTGTTAGGCCTTTAATTCTATTCAAAGGGGTTAAATGTCCCGAAGACAATTCGGTACCACTAAAATTGCCATGAATTGCAGATTCTGAAAATTATAACTGTTATTTTTTCGTGCAGAAAATAAATCACCGAGAGCACGACATTCTCAAATAGCGAAAACGACCGTTTTTTAATATCTGATGTGGTCCTCTTAACTGCAACTCCAAATTTGTGGTTTACCATCTTTGATGCAGAGTATGTGATATGTTGTACGTTGGTAGCACTATCACCAAATGTCAAACCCGTTTCAATAACAGCAAATCACAGTTCTGAATTTTTAGTAAGCGCTAAGATGTCAGACATATATTCAGACAGACATACTCGTTAAAACGAACAGTTGCCAAACTGTAGTGCAGTTGTTCAGTCCAACAGCCGTCTCCACAGACAATGTTACATGTTACCACACAATGTCTTTTTAACACAACCTTCCTCTTAGCTGGGATTTCAAACATTTACTAAATGTTATCTACCGCCAAACGCAGTATTTGTTAGGGGAAACTAGTGAAACTTAAGATATGAGCTCTGCAAATTTATAAAAGAGCGAAAACATTTTGTGACTAAAAGCTGGATTTTTTCTGCATTAAAATCGTCAGAATGGGCTAGAGAAGAGAACAACGAAACGTAACACCATGGAGTTTAAACCTGAGCCCAAGACCACCAGGGACTGCGTAGGTATTTTGAGATTGAAAGCAGATTTATTGTCATAGAAAACCTCCAAAATTACAAGTCTATAATAATTAGCTACTACCCTGAGAATTGAAATTATCTCAAAATAAAAAAAGAGTTCAACGGTATGGTCTGTGTTTATTACGCATGTGCAATATCTTTGACCGAATGAAGAGATTTAAGCAAGGCAATCGAAAGATAAATCAAATATCATCGAATACATCACAGAATATTTTATGAGTACATTTACGGCAGTTGTTTACCACTATTTTGTCAATAACTATGGAAACGATGGCAATGACTGTGTTGGAGAATTAGTCGCCTGGTACCCTTATTACGCAAAGACATAATTAAAAGTAAATCGCCTGAAATGCAACGAGTGGTGCATGACGTATGTTTTTAGAAACAAAGTATTACAGAGCACTGCAATGTCCCTTCAATAGGTTTGTTACACTAGGGCTGGAAAAAATTCTTTTTCAGCTATCTACAAAAATATGCCACCTTTCTATCTCGGTAAGTGAACATGCACTAGCTGATTTATCAAGGTGCTAACAAAACCTCACCTTCAGAATTCTACAATACTCCGCATTGCATGCTTCATTCTTTCCTTTAACAGATCAGTTCACGACTCTCATCAACAAACTTTGCCAAATTTAAAAAATAGTGAAGTGAAATAAAATATCAAGGACATCTTGCCATTAAAGTCGATGACACACGAAGCTATATTTGCAGCTAATTTCCTACCTACATTTGCAGGTAACTTCCAAACTACATTTGCAGCAAACTTCCGACACAACATTTACAGCTAACGTCTAAACTACATTTGCAGCTCATTTTCAAACTACACTTGCAGCTAACTTCCAAACTACATTTGCAGCTAACGTCCAAGCTACATTTGCAGCTAACTCCATGCTACATTTGCAGCTAACTTCCAAGCTACATTTTCAGCAAGCTTCCAAACTACATTTTTTTAGCAGGCGTAGTACCATACAAGGTCAACAAAAGCCACTACTTGTATGGACCAGAATATAGGTAAACAATCTAGATAGTAAGCGAGAGAGAGGTAAAGGAATAACTAACATAAAAGGAAGGAATTCACGTTTGTTATGGTAAGAGGGAAAGCAATCAGATGCCAGTGAGTTCCACAGTTTAGCAGTTCGCGGAAAGAAAGTAGTCCCATAAAAAGACCTCTTTACACAGGGGGCAACAACAGCATAAGAATGAAGATTTTGAGAAAACTGGGTATGTAAAACACCTCCTACCGATGAAACTTTAAAACATTTGCTTTTGAAACCATGAGAAAATCATCTAGAACCGAAACCAATACGATCACCATATGGCGTCGCACTAAACATGGCCTCTGATGGTCACCGTCAATGAAGAGCCGAGGTACTGTCAATTATGTTCGGTTTACGTCATGCAATTATCAATGTTCGTTTCCACTATTCCTCTTGAAGCTAAAGTAGCTTGGAATTAAAACTGATTTGATCTTCAAACTATGGTAGTCGACAGTCAGGCTACATGTAGTGGTCTACGAATCATGAATAATATATATTGCTCTAGGGTAACCTGTTGAATGGAGCTCGGCTGCAGGGTAGTCTCGCATGACATCAGCTTAAGACCAAATTTCGTCTACCTGCTATGGAAAAATGCTCTGACCTACGGTCATTCATTAATATACTAATAGAAATGACATCAAAGACTGGATCGATACCCACATGCGGACAAAAACCACAGCTGTTTTTATAGAGAACGGCGATGATGCACTACGAGGGTCTCCTTTAAAATATTTATATCTAAAAGCTAAACTAGCTTTAATGTCTTTACCCTTGAACGACAACGCACTTAATTTTTTCAAAACAAGTTTTGTCCACACCATACCAAAATCGTAAGCGAATATCTCATACCATACCTAATATTCATTTTTATACAAGCTGAAGACAACCAAAGTAGTTCTCAATACTCTTGAATAGATGTTAAAACGCATTTGGACAGGAAAATCACAACCTCATGTATAAAATCCTTTGCCTTCAAGAATCTAGCAGACAAGTGAGAATCATTTGTTCAGACATTTATACAGCTTAAGCAAGGAAAATTTGTTACAAGATGTAAAAGGACATGCAAGGAAAATGTTTCCAGGTAGCCTTTTTTCACGTCACCATAGCAGATTTAGTGAGAAAAATGCAATCAATGGGGTACTTGTCTTCAATATTTCTCAGCTCAAGTATCTAACAACAGTGTGTAGATACGCTACTTGATTGCAACTGGTCAAGGAAGATTTATCAGATCTTACAACAAGCTCTTCAGCGCCGAAAATACATGACAATAAATAATGACAAGCAAAAATAAGACAATGACCTAGTAAACACTAAATGATACGTTCAGCAGCTCACTACGTAACGATTAACTCTGTTAATTTATAAACTAAAACTGCCGTTCCTTGAAGAGGATCTGTCTTGCAAATTCTTATGAGATGATTTTAGTTTGAACATGAGTTAAGGAAAGAGCTAAGTCGTATCAGTCAACAATATCAACACAATCCTTGGTACCATCGATAAGCTGCCCCTTAATTACCTTACCTTACCGACGTGCCTTATGCTCAAGGACCTTGACCACCATGGGGCTCTACTCTTCTCTATTCGACATAACTCTCATCAATGTTGGTGATGTAAGCCCATTTCCGACTGTCCTGGCAATACCATTCAAACACATCATCCTTGACCATCCTCTCGGTCTCCTACCTTCCACCCTTTCAGCCAAACATACACTCTCCAGCTACTGCTCTCTAACCAAATGTCCGACAAATCGTATCTTGCTTCTCCGATCTTCTTCATCATATGTCTATCTGTGTTCATTTTTCTCAATACCTCCTCATTGGTGACTTTTTCCGTCCATAAAATTGTCTCATTTGCCACATCTCCATGGCCTCAGTTCGTCTTTCCATTTCCTTGTTTATGGTCCAGCTTTGACATATGTAGAGTATATTTGACCAAATGAAGCTCTGAACGAGTTGTTTCCTTGAACCTACTCCCAGCTCACGCTTTTAACCAGTTTCATTACTGTATAACACTTAGCTGAACCGAAACGCTAACAATGTCATTAATAAAAGTGACACAAAATGGGTCGGGATACTAAGCTTCGCAATAACAGGAAAAACATATTTGCTTCCCATCTACAAAAACATTTCGATTACATTCTTAAAGAAGAAAAGGTAAAATATAAACAATGCGAGTTTTGTAGTATGGAAATATTAAACATATTAAGAAAAGCGGTCCTTCATAAAATCCTTAACTCTTTTATAATTCCAGTAGAAAATACAGAGAACTTTAATGTCATCGAAGCATTTAATACTTCAAATGAATCGCGAGAGGCAAAAAAACAAAGTATCAAAAAAAATTGAGTTATGAATCTATAATTTTTGAATTATGAAACACGTCTTATGCAAAAGAAGAGTATAAATAGTTGAGAGCAATTGCGAAATTGCCCAAGATGATAGATCAATTTTGTCTCAGGTTTATCAACAATGAATTATCAAATACTATTAACATGAATGGATAAAACCTGCTGATCCTCAATATGCATCTTGATGTAAACCGCTAACTCTGAGACTACTTGTTTTGTTCATCTTTGATGCAACTTCAAGGAAAATGGTGAAACGGGTCGTACAACCGTATCATTTTAAACCTGCTAAAGTCGCTTCTGTCGTCTTCAAATTTAAGCAAGTTTGGTGACACAATGCAACAAACGACGATAAGAGAAAATGACGAAACTGGTCGTACAACCCTATCATTTTAAAGTCGCCTCTGCCATCTTCCGCTTAATGCAAGCTTAGTGATTAAGTTCCGGTAAAGCATGAACAGTTAAATCCGTCTACTGTAAAACATACAACTATAAAAGTCGAGATTCATCGCTGTTGAAGGACGGCCAAGTCATATTCCTGGAATTGGCGAAGGGGTTTTGGAAACATAAAATAGGAGCCTTTCAACGCAAGAATCAGTGGCGCTTTTAGGGGGAGGCCGACGGGGCCATGGCCCGAGGCCCCGCGCCTGTAGGGGGCCCCGCCCCTCTATCCTAAGAAAAAAGAATGTGTCTAACTGCCCATATCAATATCATGGAAGTAAGTGAAAACTCGACACTGTATCCACTGGAAGGAATAAAATGTCTCTGGAGCTTCCGCCAGTACGGTCATGTCTGAACTTCCTTGCAATGCATGATGTTATTTGGCCCCGCAAAAGTCTTCAAAACCGCCACTGGGCCAAGAAGGGCGACGACCTTCAGAGACGTCGTCTGATGTGAGCTTTGGAAAGCTTATAATTGCTATGTTCAAAATTAATATAGAAATAGAAATATTGTAATAGGCGTTTAAACAGAGACGTTGAGCAGTGACGTATCCATAAATTTCGGGAGGGGGGGGGGTAAGGGGGGAGGTCATTACCTTGGATGATGACGTCATTTACTAGTACATAGATTACAAGGCAAAGCGTATCCTTACCTGGCTTTAAATCGCTTTAAAAACAAAATAAACTCAAAATGGTAAGTTACTGAATGTAAAAAATTCTTTTGGAAGATAATTAGTACATGAAAAGAAGTTGGCTTGCAGTCTACTGGAGCTCGTGTCCCAGTCCCCCCTAAATACTCCACTAAATGTTGAGTGTGGTCGAGCAACTGCTGCGTAACTGTATATTACAACAACGATTGACCAAGGATCCTAAAAAGTTCATTGGGTGGCTTTATCTCATGATCTGTGGTCAGGACCGTGAGATGCAAGCCTTCTAAACGTTTGAATTTCTCTCCATATGTACCGAGCAAAGTTGTACAAAATTACAGGAAAAATCAAAGATTTAGACATAAACTGTGTTCGAAACCTCACTCTTTAGAACGGCTGAGAAAGTGATTTATTCACTAGACCATAGCAGGTTGCTGACATTTACTGTGTTAGATAATGTTCTCCCATGTACACAAATCAGAAAACTGTATCTCAGTACAGCTGTGTCCGCTTATTACTGTAAATAAAATTAGCCTAAAGGAAGGCAAAATTCACCTCTACCAGTTAAGTTACAAACAAAACCAGGAAAAAAAAATTGTTAAAAGAGTAATGATTCCGCTTGCTTCGCTTCAAAGACTCGATAATGTATGTCACCACGAGGATATCTTCATATTCTCTCGTAATTTTCATAACTTACAACTTCATATTACCTCTCCTGAAATTTAACTAGTATTTGGGCGAGAAACACCGTTTCCTTTAAAGTCAAAATTTTGTTACGTGTGTTCTTGATAGGAAAGTATGGCCTTACAAATTGGCATACATGCAGAAATTGATCTTATCTGGAATTCTTACCACAATTTCTTAGCTTGGATTTCATAATTACACCCGCAGATATACCGATGCAGTCACATGATGTCCATCTTTGGAATTCTTGTTCAATGCTTATTGCACTCTGTATTAACCAAATGCGGGCCCGAACACATTGCACGTCTAAGAATGGACGTCCACTACTTCACTTTAATATCAGTTGTAAATAGATTCTTCGCATATTAAAATCTTTTTTTGTGTTCCCATTAACGACCCTAATATATAAGTTCCACTTGTCATTCCTTTTCATAGGAAGTAATGTACAGCCGACGTTTTCAAATATACAATAATTAAGGGTACCAAAAAGATCACAAATAAAGCCATTTCAAGTCATCAGAATTGGTTTATTGCTGCTTCATTTGCTTGTTAAATACCTAATCCCTTCAACAGCATGTAACATTAAGGTTAGGTGTACATATAAAGTGAGTACCTGGCATATCTATTATAACAGAGCGATTGGAATGAAAAATTACGCTAAAAACTACCGCTGTTGCAGTCCTCCAAAAACATGGTTAAAGGGTAGACCTCATCGACCGCATTGCTACATGCTCACATTCTTATGCATTTAAACCATTTCATCCAATAATCGCTGGAAGTCATTCTGGCCATTACATTCGTAGCAAGATACCACATATTCTGTAATATCCTTCTTGTTGGAGAGCGCATTCAACCCACATAGATCAACAGAACAACTATGCCTTGGAAACAAATCCATAACTAACCGCACGCTCACCAAACTACAATGGAAGGCGAGAGTCTTCTACATTTTAGCTGTATGTTGGTCAATTACATGAGCTTTTATTAGGACACACTTTCCCTTTGGAAAATAAGTTCATCCGACTTGAATTAGGAGATCATTTAATATCACAATTCACGCTCCAATCTTCGACTTTTACATCTACAGCTAATAATGGTCTTAGGGAGCTTAAGCTCTTGCCCTTTCTATGCTATGAACTTGTTTCAGGGGCTGCCTGTAACATTGCCCGTATCGTGTGCGAATATTTTAACAGGTTTTCCAAATATTGCTAAATATTGCTATACTAGAAAAGTCAGTAGACGGGGTGCTGCAAGGATATAACATAAAAGACAATATACTTCTGCTCGCCGCCAGTAAATATCGGCAAGGGAGTGCCAGTTAATTACGTGTATCTATCCCAACGTATCTTACGGCATCGCCGATTTCTATAACTGGGCAGAACACGTTTTAGGAAACCTGAGTAACAGAAGCAGCAGTTGTCACACGCCTCTCGTTTCAAAGAATGCTGTCTGTCACATAAATCTTTTGTGTTTAACTGACTAAAGAAAGATAGTTCAGCTTCCTTACTTTGGTCATCATATTTTCACTTCAATGATGCACGTGACGGAACGCACATTCAGCCATCTAAAGCCTGTACTGACGGGCATGTGTTTAGAAGACAGCGAGGGAGCATAGACTCACTTCAACAAGTATATCTTCCGAGATAATTGATGCCCTATTATTAGAGAGTGTTGCGGATATATTAGTAAAAGCAATGCTTCCACATAAATACAATCTACATGGACAAATGATTAAAATGAAAATTTCCTTTGAGGTCACCACTGTGCGAATAAATCAATCTGCATCACAAACTACTATGGCTTCATTATCATTATTAGACATTTACTTACTTAAATCGTCACAAAGGTTACTACTATGGCATCATTATCATTATGAGACATTTACTTACTTAAATCGTCACAAAGGTTACCACCATGGCATCATTATCATTATTAGACATTTACTTACTTAAATATTCACAAAGGTTACTTTCATGACATCATTATCATTTTATGACTGTGAATACGATAGTATCTCAATCAGAGACTCCTCGTGAATGGGGAGCAGTGGATCCCATTTTGACAGTACCCCAAATAAAAAATTACCTACAAACATAAATGGCAGTTAAAACATTCAAAAGGATTGTCTAATAATTTGGAAGATGGTGGCCATCAGGCAACCAGAGTCTGGTGTTTATAGTTCTAACATTAACAAAATGTCACCACCGGGATTCGAACCAGAGACCCACGCAATCGCGGCGTGCTGCTCTACTACCTTAGCTATGGTGACCCAGTGATAACATAGTTTACTTTCTCTTGTCGACACGTTAGCTCCTGAGACTCCACTGGTGGACATCGCATCCAGCTCTACAAAATTTTGCCATCCGGCCTATCATGCTCTCTACAGCCCATTAAAAGTAGGAAGTGAGGATTTGAAAATACCAAGTTTGAAGGGATACTAAAGAAAACGTGAAAATGTCACCACCAGAAACGTCTCTATAACACAGTTCTAACATCATGTGAACAGACCAAATTAGAGCAAAATGATGCACAAATTTCTTGTCAAAATACCGACTACTTGATATATACCTGTCATCCCCGGACATGCTACGTCGGTCGACACATGATCGCCCATTCTCAAAATTTAGAAATATTAACACTAGCTTTACTTAATCTTAGATACTAGCCTATCAATTATGTGTGACACTATCGACAGAACATCACTATCTAGTTAATCAATTTGTCCAGCATGCATTGGATGTTATAGATACGTTAAGATTGGATTTCAAGTTATAGTATCTGAATGGTATATCACGGCAAACCTTAGCCTTTGAATTCTAGGTCACGGAAAGTATTCGTCTCTGTAATAGTAGGGTTTCCTAATTGTGTCTTTCCCCTTACTAACTTAACGTCCACCTTTTTGAATTGTACGGCTAGGTAATGCACTGGTTTAAACAAATGGGAGCACACTGTATACAAAGCGATAATGCCAAAACAAGAGAGGAAACATGGCGACTTTTGGTGTAATAACAACGCAGAAACAGTTGATTTCCCTCCCGTTTAAATGCTCGTACTTATAAAGGCGACATCGCAATTTAAAATGAGTTTGCAAAAAGCTTGATGATGTATAGCGAATCGTAAACAGAGCAGACAAGAGAATAGCATGAAAGTAGGAATGATAGAAAGATTCTAAACTTTCTGACGGAAGACCAGAGCAACAGCAGAAGACTATTTCTGTGTTCAACGATCAGTTATTCGATATTTTCATCTAGCATTGAAGTCTGCTGTTATTTTAATATCTGATGCGGCATCTTATAATGTTGGTGTTAAAATGGGTATGACTAATCAGGACTGGTTCGAGGCATCAACTGTCAATTTCAGGAGACACGTAGCATAAAGACAATCTGATCGTCTTTATTAAACATTAAATTGTATATAAAATTCATGTAATTGATCAATAAACATCATATTATAAAATATCGGAAAACAATGTAATGGTCGATATCGATTATTCGTACTGGTGTGCAAAAGTAATTTTTGTAGCGTTGAAACAAACATTTACGTCTAGCTAAAGACTGCTCCTCCCTCAACTTTAATTAACGTTTCCCCAACACTGTACAAGAATTCATGATCTAAGCTGCACTATAAATTTTATATACACATCACAAACCTCCACTCGGGAAATAAACGGAAGTTAATCCACCTGAAGGATGATAAATAATTAGGCATGACAAGATTTAAATAATCTAAATAAATGGATACATAATTGTTTAACTGTTTCAACTTTCGCTTCGTTTTGAATTGCTTAAACAATTAGTAGACTGTGGTTTTTGGTGATTGTTTTTGTTTTTGTGTTTTTGTTGCTCATTATAACTTTTTTCGGAAAGTGAGAGGGGGGAGATATTACCATACCAGAATCCATGCTGAATCGCAATCCTGCGGCCAATCGCAAGAAAGATGTTATTTCAATATTCTGTATCAACCAGAGACGACGATGACTGGCACAATCCCCTTCAATATTTATTCAATCGCAATGTATGTAGTTTTGAAAAGTGAGTTTAGCGCTACTGTATATGAACGAAGTACTTATCAAAACGTCTGTTTTATAAGTCTTGAAAGAACGATGCATGATTTCACTACAACAATACCTCGAGTTTCCAATCTTTACGTAATGTACGGCCACTTCTTATAGCTTCTGAAACGACATACGTTAAGCAACAAACGACAAGAACTAGAAGCTTACCTCAACTATGTGGATAGCTGGAAGCTACAGGTAGTTTTCTTGGAGCAATAGAAGGCCTAGTATCCACAGAAACTTATACATCTTTCGTTGACATCTTGCGTGCGCGAACTAGTGACTTATAGTGCGAAATATTAGTTAAAAAATAATTGAGGAACTTATGGGGCTTTTCAATGGAACGAACAGCTGCTAAACATACCATACAATCGAACAACTAGATTTTATTGAAGAGGCAAAACTAAACACAAAGCCATTTGATAGATTTCAACCGCTTGCGAGGGTGATCGTTGACCATAAAATAATTCATTCTTTGTTAAGGATATTGCAAATTGATAGCAGAGACAGGGAGAATATTTTATCACATTCTAAAGTTTCACACTGTTGTCAAAATCCGTACATTTCCCGCTGAAGAATAATTGCCTTCAGTAGTTGCCCTTTGCCAGCTAAACAGTTCAATGTACGACAAATTACTTCGACAGCGCATTCTTTACTATGAATATGTCATTTATTTTACTAATTTCTCTCCTCTCAATTTTTAAGTGTTGTACAGCGTGGTTTCCATTTTCTCCCAGTCAAGTATTTCCATTGATCTGCAACAGTTTATAATACAATTTTTAATCAGTGGAAAAATCTACACTGTTAAATTGAAGACTGACAGTTCTGCTGTTGAAGACAAAAACGAAAAGACGCTCGGAGGCAATGTCCCCGAAATAGTCCCCCCCCGGAATCAAAATATGTCCATCCAAATCGTTTATCTTCCTTTCGAATTTTGGTTTCAGATTTTATGCTCAGAATTAACCAGATGATTGTTATTAATTTCTGAAAGCTTTCATTACTTAGCATTCCATTAAGCCCCTTGCCCCCCGATAGTAGCATCATGCAAAATAAAAGCGATTTAAAAAATCAGACAGTTAAACACTATGTCCTACTAAGTAATAGCAAAGGAGACTTTCTAAAACTTCACGGGACACATAGTCATCCCATGGTATTAGCAGTGATAACCTAAGCTCATTTATAAACTGTACAAGAGCAGTAAAAAAACACTTTTATTACTGCCTTAAAATTCTTGACTGGTCAGAAAAAGACCTTTTTAAACCTACCCTCACTACACGTATCCTTATAAATTACGAGTGGATGGTGGCATCTGAAGTCTTACACCTAGGGTATGCCGAGATTTTAACTGGTTAAAAAACTATTAAAGGATTAACTAATTGTAACGCCAGATCTTTAAATACTGACTTCAAAAAATTGTGATGTGCTCTTTGACACGATGGCAGAGGACTCTGTATCAAATCCGAAGTCCACAAACACCACAATTCGAATTTTACTTCTTAGTGGTTACCAAAATTGATAAACACGAGTTAGAATTAATCCTTAAATCCTAAAATTGCAGCAAATCTTTTTAAGACGTTGATGAACATGTGGCCAGCACCGCAAGGATAAATACGTAGCCACAGGAAACTGACACAGTGGTCAATGTAGTCTTCTTGAAACATACATTTTGCCCCGCCCACTCATTGCTAGCGGCTAAAATTTCAAATAAGAAGTCAGGGATAACTGACTTAGTGACGTACAGCTTTAAAACGGGCATGCTTGGAAGGAGAAATAGTAGTAGGAGGAAAAGTAGTAGCAGTAGTAGTAACAACAGACGTAGTGGTAGTAGTAACAGTAGTAGTTACAACAGACGTAGTGGTAGTAGTAGCAGTAGTAGTAACAACAGAAGTAGTGGTAGTAGTATCAGAAGTAGTAAGAACAGAAGTAGTGGTAGTAGCAGCAGCAGTAGCAGCAACAGTAATAGTAGTAGTAGCAACAGCATTAACGGTAGTTGGAAGCAGTAGTAGCAGTAGTAGTAGGAACAGCATTAGTGGTAGTTGGAAGCAGTAGTAGCAGTAGTAGTAGTAGTAGTAGTGGTAGTAGAAGTAGTAATAGCAGCAGAAGGAGTAGTAGCAGTAGTAGTAGCAGCAGCATTAGCGGTAGTAGTAGCAGTAGCATCAGCAGCAGTAGTAGTAGTAGTAGTAGTAGTAGTAGTAGTAGTACTAGCAACAGTAGTAGTAGAAGTAATAGTAGTACTGGCAGTAGTAATAGTGGTGGTGGTGGTGTGGTTGGTGGTGGTAGTAGTAGTAGTAGTAGTA